>JBBPTO010001032.1:0-19285 GCA_038094155.1 Pulveroboletus cf. aberrans | reverse complement strand
GAAGGTATGGGGAATGGTATGGTTTGAAGGAGATTCCTTGATGTTTTTGGAATGTATGGGCTGGAATGGTATTGGCATCTTGGCAGGGGTAGAGAGAAAGATGAATGTTGAGCAGTATGTCTCCATTGTAAAGGGTAACCTGCTTCATAGTATGGAAAACTCTGGTATTTCTGAGGAAGACATTATCTTTTAACAGGATAATGACCTCAAGCACTCCTCTAAAAGAGCTCAGGAATGGATTTATTCTCATGGAATCAAGCTTCTGGGTTGGCCCCCACAATCTCCAGACATCAGCCCTATTGAACATGTCTGGCAAATACTGAAACAAAATTTCAACAACTATTCAAGACAAGCTAGGGGAGTATGGGAATCTTAGGAGAGAATTGCAGTGGAGTGGGGCATGATTGGGGCTGAGAAGGTCAAATATTGATATAAAGTATGCCCAGAAGGCTAGTGGCAGTGATTAAGAACAAAGGAAGACACACTAAGTACTAAATGCATAAAATTGAAATGATGCTCAAATAAATGTCCCAGTGACATGTCATTTTACAATGGCTGTAACTCAGGGTCATGACAACCAAATCACATGATCTAAGCGGGGTTAGAAAGCCCAGAGCATGTACTACATTCGGTCCTGCAAGTATTTAGCCTTTCTTGGTTTTCGTCACTGGCAATTAACCAATCTATTTGAAATGCACCCACATTGGGACACTTTTTTGAGCCACTGTAAATGGTGGGGTTGGGCTTGACTTGAGATGTTTTCCAGCATGCATAAGCCCTTTTAGTTCAACCATTTCTCTTGTTCATCAAACTGACTCTGCAAAAAGTGTAATATGGACAATCTTCAGTCTGAGTTCAATCAAAGGAATGGTACATACAATTGGGTTTTTCACAGGTAGAACAGCTATGAATATTACATCTGTTTTGGGTGTCTCTGTGATGTTAACATCTTGACATTATCATAGACTATCAGTACATCCAAAGCAATCTGTATCAAAGAAGGTAACTTGGATGTTGAAGGATTAGAATCAATATTGATGTATTAGATGTAAATATGAAACTACTGTGGTATGTAGAAATGTGTTTCAAGTTGTTGAATGTGCTTTCTGTCATAGCCAGAGTTTCGACTCACTTTATCTGATTCCACTGAATCTGAGTCAGTAAATTCTTCTGGCTTGATCTGATGCTTTTCACTTTCTCTACTGCCCTTTAGGTAGATCTGGGCATAGAATTAATATCACTGGATGGCCATTGTCCCTACTTTTCAATTACTTGCACAGAGGCTAATACATGTATATGAAAACTCAGCAATGACTATCAGATAGAGTTCCTTTTGTCATCCATGGCTGCTCCCCATGTTGCTGATTTGATCCACCTGGTCTTGAATTCTGTTCAAATTTCCTGCATCTTTGATAGAATCTCCATGCCAATACCTTTTTCTAGTAGCTTTTCAGATTTGTTTTCAAGAAATGGCAATGATGCTTAATCAGTTTCTTGAACCTCAGGGTTCATCTTCTCCCAGCTTTTGTAATCCTTCTGAGTTCAAAAGTATATGTGAAAAAAGTCTTCTTTTAAATAATGGTGTGCTGAGTGTGTTCTTTTCCCTAGTGGCATCATTCTTGTTCATCATGAGATTGTGATCTTGCCAGCCTTACAAAACAAAGGATCTGCAGAGAGATGGAGAGCTGCTGTAAGTTAATTGAATGCTTTTCTATAAAGGGTACTCATATAATTAATAGTATATATGCATACAAAACTTACTTATAGGTAGTCTTGAATGCAAGCAGGGCAATCATATAGCTCCTTTGTGATACAATCTTTCAGATGAGTATATGGTGGGAGAAGGAAGAGCTGTGGTCAGCCTAGCACAATTATTGAAGCAGCACATGTGATGTGTTTTCAATCTGAGGATGGGGTAGGTAGGAAAGCATTGCTGCTGTTTGATTTATCATTTTCAGAAAGACCTGACCTTTGATTCTCTGAGCCTCCATCACCAGTCACTGTGTGCTCTTCTTTGGAGTTAGTATTGCCACCACAAGATGTTTTCACATCTGACTCTGAGACTGAACCACACTCTGTGTTATTCCAGTCAAAGTCTGAGATATCATCAGTGCCACAGTCACTGGGCACATATGTTGGGAATGATGGAACTTTGTCAGGATATGAAGGTGGATAAGTTTCTGCTGATGAGAATTCCTGACTTGATGCAAAGTCATGCTCATGGAAGATGGTTGGATTTAAAGGGTACATGTCTGTCTTGGCAAATGCTTTCTGAACCATGGAGCATGAACTTCAGCATCACTGGACCACTTCTTCTGCTTCTTCACCAGTAATATCATGCTAATAACATGCTATGTTACTATTCAATGGCTCTTGTTTCTTGTGCTAGAACATGACTGGATCATTCATTGATTGGGTAGATCACATGCAGTAGCTTATTCTGCTTACCAGAACAGCCCATACCAACATCTTCAAGCACAACTCAGTAGCCTCCATACTTCACTCTAAAAGCTGAATCCATCTTCTCTAATATACCATACTTCTCAGAATGCAAAGTGGCATGCATTGCATTTGTTAGTATTCTGGCCTTCTCATTAGCTTGTCACCTCAAGGACTTTATACAGTTCAATATAACTCTTCCCCTTAGAAAGCAACCTCTGCTCCACCTTCTGAAGATTGCTCTAATTTGGTTAAGATTTTTGGCATTCATTTAAAGTGCCATGACTTTGTAGTCATTTTTAACAAGAGCAAAACTTGAGTAAACTTGACCACTCTAGCACTCTAACCCTCTAAGATTGGATGAAAAACCACACATCCAATACCAGCAGAATAAGCAACAGTGTTGTTTGCCAATTTGATGACTACATGTTTTGTGGTATAATTGTGCAATCAGGTGTCATATGAGAAGTGGCACCTGAGTCTGCATTACAATTTACATCAACATTGAGCTGAAGTGGAGAGAGAAAGGATGAAAGAGATCACTGGAATAAAGACTTGCATTTCAGGCATGCTTCAAAACATTCTGAGACAATTGAGTGATGGAGTTTGCGGTTGCAAAAATTGAAATGGAGGTAGGGTATGGTGTGAACAAGCTGGAATAGTGTGGATGTCACACTTTGAGCATTGTTTCTCTTATTCTCTTTGTTCTTATTTGCTTATATCGTGCTTTGACATGTTGCAAGGCAAAAACCTACATTGGCAATGCTCAGTCTTCTTATAGAATGAGCAGGACATATCAGGGACACAGGAGCAATTGCTGGTCAAGAAAGACAGCAGAGAATCAGAGGAGAGTATAACAGAGCCATCAGAATATAGACAACAATGGAGTTTCTCAGTGTGGAATACAGTCTTTACTTTGGCATTGTTCAGGTTGGTCATGAGTACCAAACGGAGATGATATAGCAGCTTCTGAATGAGTGGAGGTTCATCTCACCTTTGCCATAAGTCCTTCTGTACATGTACAATCAATCTGTTATTCAGCTGGCAAGACATTCAGAGGATCATGAACACATGATGCACTTGGATTTGTGGTTGTTTCTGCCTAAAGTCAAGGTGCAGAATTTCTGTCAGTTATTGGGATTGAATCAAGGAGGTGAAAGTCAAGAGATTGCAGAGAGCTGCAATCAGGAGGGAGTGTTATACTTGGTTATTTCTCTTTTGAATGAGGTCCATACTGGTAAGCATTATCTAGAGTAGTCAAATCAAAACTGGTAGGACAAAGTTCCTGAATTTTACACATTATCTTCTTGACTCAAGCAGTAGGGTAGTTTGACTTGATGCTAAAGAACTCATCATAGGTGACAAAGCAGGTTTCAGGCTTCTGTGGAACATACAAGTCATTCAGAGTAGTCCATGTCTTGGTGGAATCATCCTGTAGCTTTGTGATGCAGATTCTCTAATCAGAAGCAACACAGCTGCATTTGTCCTGTTTGATATCCCAGGAATCTCTCTGTATTTCAGCAGTGCTAGCTTGAGTCTCCTTGCCATCTGTCAATCTCCAGAGCCTTTGGAGCAGAGAAGAGCTTCATTTCCTGTCAGCTATTCCTGCTTGCATTCAGAAACAAAAGTGAGCCTTTGGCTTGCTTTTCATCTTATATCTATCTCTATTACTATTATATAGTAAATTTCACTTTAAAATATAAATTATTGCTTCAGTAAAACAAGCATATAGATGCATTGCTATTCAAAATATAGGACAAATCAAAGTTCCAATCCTCTTTGAATTTATTCTAAACTACATTGATGATTTTACTGTTTTGTTCATCAGAAGAAAGAAGAACTTTGAGATTTCAACTGGAGAGTTCTTCCTAACTATGCTTACCCTAACAGTGACAGAACTATTCAGATATTTTTGACAATAAATATTTGATCTCTCATCCCTGATAGTTGCTGGTTTAGTTTGACTGGCATATCAACTTGAGAGTTTGTGGCTCCTTCATCAAGGCTTTCAATATATTCACAATTATATTTACAAGGATTGAGATTGTGCTACTATTCAATCAGATGATTATTATGAAATATGCTCCTATCTTGATGTTAACAGTCTGTTATTTTTTGTGCTGATGATTAAATTGAACAAGTGGTCAACAATGTCAAGGAAACTGAGTTGCTGGAAATCATTGGTTTAAGGCAAATCAATTCACACAATTATCTCTATCAAGATTTTCCTAAAAGCTTTGTTTGTTATGGTTATGAAGTGATACAAGGCTATTGAATGCATGTACTATGTGCCACCCACTGCTGAAGAAGCATTTTACTTGTGCCTTTTGCTCACCATGGTCAAAGATATAATTAAATAAATTGTATTGTATGCTTAAATAATATAGTGAGCTCAAAAACCCTTTCAATGTTGGCCTCATTTATATGTGTAATGCATGCTGCCTAACTCTGTGGGAATTTCATTTATCTTTGGTGGAGTTATAAATAGTACATACTCTTGGCTATCAAATATCATTATCAGCCATGTGATAGGATTCACACAGTGTGAAGATATGGTCATTTTAACACAGTGATATCATTGAAAGGGTTTTTGCACTTTTGCATTTACAAGGGTATTATTAGTACTTGGTATAGCCTCCTTTTGCTTTGAGCACTGCTTGAATCAATCTGGACATCTTTTAATTATTTTCTGACTTTCTCAATTGGTATTTCCTCCCACTTCTCTTAAACTTTTTTTTCACATTTCATGAATTTCACTAGGGAGATTTTCATGCACTGCAAGCCTTCTTTTAAGATAACCTCAGAGGTACTCAATAGGGTTTAGGTTAGGAGACTGTGCAGACCAGACTATAGTTCTAAATTCCTGCATCTCTGATCACTCCTTGACCCTTTTGCAGGTATGCTTGAAGTCATTATCTTGCTGAGAAATTATATCAGAAGGATTGAGACCATAATAATACTCTGGAGGTTTGCTGAAGTTCATCTTTTAAAATCGGAAGGTAAAGATCTCCATCCATTCTATCAATAATCTTGATGACAAGTCTCACCTCCTCCTAAGTCATACAGCTCTACATTATCAAGAAATCACATTCAAACTTGAGGGTTTTTCTTGTCAGCTTATCATTGAGCCACTCACCTGCTCCATCCCCATCTGACCCTAGGTGATTGATTTTGGTCTCATCTGACCATATCACCTTCTTTTAGTTCTCCAGAGTTCAATTCTTGTAAGCATAATAAGCAAAGTTCAAACAATCCTTGCAATGTCTGACCAGTATCAAGCAGAGAAAGCATGTTAGCAGGCAAAATGGATGCAAACCCCTCCCTCTCCTCCAGTCATCACTATTTCTCCCCTCTTGAGCTTGTACACACCAATCATCTATATGAAGTTCTATATGTATGGCAGGTTTCTACCACCCAGAGTGATTGGCAGCACAGATTTTGGCATGACCATGTAAATGTAAATGTGAATGTGAATGCTAGCTTGTTGAACATGACTCCAGCATTGTTTCAGTCTTTTTCAGTCTCAATGACCCTCTTGAATCCCTGTGCCACCACCTCAGAGCTGCAGCATTGTGCATTCCTCCCAACCAAGGGCATTCTAGAGCAGGGGCTGATTTTCATCTGCATGGTGGTGCTTCTTGTTCTTCTTATTGGCCTTTGCAGGTGAGTGCAGTTTGCTGGCCTCCTTCAACTGCTTGCCACTAACTTGAATAAATGGAATGAACTTCTGGCAGTGCAAGACTGCTGAATATGCAATAAAGATGAATGGCTGATAGTGACTGAGGCTCATAGCCCATGTGCTTGAGTTTAGAGAGTGATGCACCTCCATAGTGGCAGCAAACCCAAATGTCCTCAACAAGAGGCTGGCTGACCTTGTCTAGCCCCAGCCCTTCCCCATTGTGGACCATCTTTAGAGTGGTGGTAGTTCAGAGCATGACAGCAGTGGCATCAAGATAAAGGAGTGATTGTTGTAAGTTTGTTGTAAGTTCTCTCCCAACCACATGCCATGCTGACAGTGATAGGCATGCAGGAACCAGACAATGGCAACACTCAAGGAATGGTGCAGGAAACTCCACCTGCCTGCATTGTCAAGGATCAAGGCCAAGCTACAGAAGTGTCTTGCTGAGTTCAGCACAGGAGGGCCAGCTGTCTGAAAGTCCATATATGTTGTCTTTACATCTCAGTGCACAACTGCCCTGTGATCTGATCTCTCTTCTCCTCTCAGCCTCCATTCAGGTGCAAGACATTCACATCTTGTCAAATATGGCAAGAACTATAATGAAATGGTCACTGCACCACAGGACCAGGCCAGCAGTGGATACCCCACCTGGAAGAAGTTGTTAGTCATTCAATGAGCTCAGCTGTTCCAGCAGCCAGCCAGTGGCTCAGAGACTGCTGTGGTGGAGTGATCTAGAAATCTCTGTGCAAAAAGGGTCACTGAGAATCTCATGCCCTGGGTAAGTAAGAAAGGGCCTTAGATGTCTGTTTCACTCACCTCATGTTATAACAGGTGAACTGGTTTCTTGTGGCACACTCCTTCAGGCTCCAAAAAAGCACACATGCCAAGTTCTGACCCTATCTCTGCCACTTCCACCCTGGAGCTTCAGGTTTCTTCATCATTACCTTCAACTACAGCATTGGAATCCCTTTAATTGCCTCCACCACAGCCCCAACCCACTGCCATCACAACTCATCAGCTGGAATCTCAACACTGACACTGACACTGCTGGCCTGTTCCACACAAAGGCCTGGACTGAGCTGTTGATCTCACCTGTTGTGGATGTCATCCTGCAGTTCAAGGATGGGTTGACATTCATCATGTCTTCAGTGAACATGTGTGATCCACCTGCAATCAGCTGTTCTGAATCAATATCAAAAATTCTCAACATCAATGTGAGGTGAAATGATGACCCCTCTCACTGGGGCGGTAAGTCCCACCTTGTCATCCATGGCCATCCCATTCTGACTTTTTTTTAATCTTTATTCTTGCCAGTGACCAGCCCAATGGTAGAGTATCAAGATCACATGGTGAAACTGTCAGGTATGTCACAGTCTGTCTGTAATCTTATACTAATCATGTGGTGGTTCACAGAATCTTATCAAGTACTTTCACACATGGGTCTCTGCTGAGTTCAAGCAAGAGTTCAGCCATGTGAATGGCACCCTTTGGCCAATGAATTACATTCTATTACATATCTGAGAGCATCACAGGAAGGTTGATAGAGATGCTGCTAAAGTTTGAGGCAGACTCTCACTTTGTCTAAGTATGGTGAGCTTGTGGAGTATTGCAAGGAATCTCATATGATGAATATGAGCTCTGTGAGGGCTATTGCGAGGAGGGCAAGAAATGCTGGTTTGATATTTCTATGCCTCCAGGTCTCCCACCTGTAGGCTTCCTTCCACCACCTTCACAAGGTGCATCTGACTGATGTCCACAAACAAGAAAACTAGACTAGATTTTTTTTATTTAGAGCCTGACTTTATTTCTTTATTTTCACAACTGTACATATTATTATTCTGATGAATTTGACTTTATTTAGTTAAATATTTTTAATAGCTTGAACAGGCAAGATCTCCAATAATTTATTATACTGCCATGGACTATTTTTCAATTCATTACTTTCTGATTCTCTGTGGATGCATATTCTTATCAAGTGTAGAACCAGATATCAAGAAGTGAAATCATATCAGTCCAGTGCTGGTGGAGGTACTACAATTACTGAAGTTCTTCCTCAAGGAAGAACAATTCTACTTCATTTAATCCTGGAGTATGATGAAGGTTAAGATGATTCAGAATGAGAACATGCATGATACATATATGCTTAGTGATCTCACAGCATTCAGTTTGAACATAAATGAGATAATGGAATTGGCCCTCAATACAATGATGTCAGCTGAGGGTGATAACTTGCTCAGAACTAGCATACATATTTTAGAGTCACTCTGACTAAGCATATTGGAAGTAAGTCACTTATCACTTTGCAGTTTCACAGCTTCATGGTTGAGTTTTCACTTGTGTTATCTGATCTACACTACTTTCTCAGTCCTTCTGATTTGAGTTCACTCAGATCATCTGTACATGTACTGTTTACTATCAGTGCATAGTTTTTGAGCAACATTTTATTCTGTATTTTTTTTTTTTTTCATTTTTGCAATCTCATCATATATTCTTTTGTTTGAAGGTGGTCTGTGGATGAACTCTTATACAACTTCAAAACTCAGATAGGGTATGGAACCTTAGCTTCACCCTTTTTTGGAGTCTGAGATAATATCATACTTGATTGAAGATTTGGAGGATCAGAGCTGAGTCATGCAGACTTTCAGAGTGAAGTACAGTATTTCAAATTGATATTACAACTGAAGTTGGTATAGCAAAGTTGATTATATACAGTGGCAATTCATGCTATTATTCAATAACACAACAATTTGACAGCTTCTAATAAATGCTATATCTGACTTTTGAATAATTATATAAATTACATTATTCTAAGATATATAAATGATGTATATTCCACTTAGCTAATTCAACATCATTATGAAATCTATTTTACCTCTACAAAAGCCATCTGCAGTAATAAAGTTTTTCTTTTCAGCTGGAGAGATCTGAATCTTCATGATGATCTCCTTCAATACTTTAACTGATCTGACACAAATTTCATCTGAGATTTCAACTTTGCTTTCAGCTGTTCCAAGTGTTCCAGGCTTCTGAGGTTCTGAGTTCTGAAGTTGCCATGGTTCTGGACCTTCCTGAAGCAGAAGCAACTGCATTTACTATGGACTGACATAAGTTATCAGAATCATTCATTGCAGTTTCTTCTTCAAGAACAGTGAAGCAGTTATACATAGAGGTCCTTGCTGTGCCAACATCCAGACTATTTACACAGCTCTTCATTTTTCCTTGGATTCTGCAGTAGCAATGTCTGCAAAGTAAAGTTTTATCTCATCAAATGTCATGTTCCTCACAGCCTTTGCTTGGGGGTCACTCTCTCATGTGGTAGCAGTAGGAGCCTCTGTTGCTCATGCCTGATAAATAAACTCTGTACTTGGCTCTTTCTGATTTGATATTTTTTTTCTCTAAAAGGCATTTCAATTTTGAGTATCTCACTGAAATGAATTAATAAACTTAATCATTGAATCAGTCACAAACTAATTCATTCAATTTGAGTTAAGTTGAGTAGAATCTCAACAATTATGATTCTACTAACTAATTAATTCAGTTTGAGTTAAATTGAGAAAACTTGTTTATTTAAAGTAATATTCTCTTTTAAATTGGTTTGAAAGATTCAAAGTTATTTAAAACTTAAAAAATTTGTGAAAAAACAAATCAAAAGTAGTGTGTTGAGTAGAAACCTGGTGTTAGAGGTTTTATTTATGCAGATAATATAATTTTAGTCAACAATCAATTTGATAAATTGACAAATCACAATGTACTCAAAATGTGATAAATGAAAATAAGCATAAGTTTAGCAGGTGAGTTGAATTTCAGAATTTCAACTTCAACCAATATGCTAATGAAGTGGGCAAGAATATGGAAATTAATGTGTTCATCTTAGTTGAATAAAAAGTTAAACTTGTACTTTACAAATAAGCATTGAGAGGTCTGCATAACAAGCATGCCTCTTGACAGATGAAAATCAAAATTAAGCCAGGCAAGAATATGAGAGTGGCAAATCAATCAGTGAAGTTGATAAGGTGTGGATGTATGCTGATGGTGTGCACTAAGGCCTATATATCAGAGCTCATAACCTATTATATGCCATGAAATGGGCTAGAATTAAAGTTCACTGCAAGTAATCAAGAAGACAAAACAGTAAACTGCTTCTGCTTGTATAGCAACACCACAACATGATAGGAAGTTGAGAAAAGTACCAATGATATATGGGTAAAGCAACCATGGAGAATGGTGTGGAAGAGACTTTGGAAAACAATGTGAGGAGAGAAATACCAGCAATTCAAGTGAGACTGATATGAAAGTGAAATCACTAAGTATAACACAATGAAGATGCATTTTTCATAATAAGGTTTCAAAGCTTCATCCTTGTCCTTCTGCAAATGCACACATGCAGTGCATCATCAAAATTGGATTGAGAGACATCAGGATTTTGGCCATGCCAAAAGCTCATAAGGCATTGCATTTCCAACAGTGGCAGTAGGACATCTGTTTCAGACATGTAGCAAGGCAGCTAGGATTTCTTTCCAGAAAGCTGAAGATAGGCCAGATTAATAACATTGAGCATGGCAGTAAGTCTCTCAGATATGACACAATTATCATGTTAATGTATCCATTTTGCTGTAATGTGCTCTGATATTATGCTCATGCTAGGTGGTAAACTGAAGCATTCAGTTGCTTATTGTACTCATCTCCCTTGCCATCCCTGAGTACTTTAAACTTCCTTTCTATCTGATTCTCCACATATGTTTTACACTGCTTGAAGGCATCAAAAACCTCTGATTTGACTCTGATTTGAATAACAAATAGATATTTGAAATAATCATTGATGAATGTGACTCAATAGCAACTTCTTTCTCTGAGAGGCATTTCTGGATGAATCTGCCTGTAGCAAGATTTTTCAGAGTGGTTTGCAAGGAAATCTGATGAATGCAGAGGACAGATTTAGATAGACAAAGAATATTGGCTTTTGTAGAGGTAAAATAGAATTAGCTAAGTGGAATATACATCACATATATATCTTAGAATAATGTAATTTATATAATTATTCAAAAGTCAGATATAGCATTTATTAGATGATAACTTATGTCAGTCCATAGTAAATGCAGTTGCTGCTGCTTTAGGAAGGTCCAGAACCATGGCAACTTCAGAACTCGGAATCTCAAAAGCCTGGAACACTTGGAACAGCTGAAAGCAAAGTTGAAATCTCAGATGAAATTCATGTCAGATCAGTTAAAGTATTGAAGGAGATCATCATGAAGATTCAGATCTCCCCAGCTGAAAAGAAAAACTTTATTATTCCAGAAGCACTGCTAAACAGTGGAGCTAATGTAATATTTGTATCAGAAGTGGGCAGAAGCGAGCAGGATTTTAATGAAGCCACTCTAGAATCACATCCCTGTATTTAATGTTGATGGAACAAAGAACTCCGCAGGTGATATTACTCACTGCACTGAAGTGATTGTAGACTATCGAGGACACAGAGAGCATGTCACTGCAGAAGTCACTGACTTGAAAAAAACCAGGTCATACTGGAATATACATGGTTGATGAAGCACAACCCTGTAATTGACTGGGCAAAAGATGAAGTGAAGATGTCCAAATGCCCATGGTCATGCTATTTACTTCAAAAGAAGAGTGTATATCTTCGATGCCTTGAAAAAGTGGAGAAAGAGTGCAGTTATGCAGCACATGCCACTTGAGTAGCTCTTGAAGAGCCAGCTAAAATGAACATAGACCTGGTCAAGTTGATATCAAAGCAGTATCACAAGTACCTACCTGTTTTCTCAAAGCATGAGTCAGAACAAATTCTGCCTCAGAAGCCATGGGACCATGCTATCAACATGAAAGACTCATTTCAACCCAAGAAGGGCAGGATTATATCCCTTTCACCCCAGGAGCAGGAAGAAGTCTCTGCCTTTATAAATGATCAGCTGAAGAAGGGATATATTAAACCCTACAAAAGCCTCCAGATGTCTCCAGTATTTTTTGTGCCAAAGAAGGATGGTTGAAAGTGAATGGTACAGGACTACTGCTATCTCAATGAGCACACAGTAAAGAATAACTATCTGCTTCTGCTAATATTCCAACTGGCAGATAAGCTGAAAGATGCTAAGCTATTTACCAAGATGGACCTAAGATGGGGATACAACAATGTACACATCAAGAAAGGCAATGAATGAAAAGCTGCCTTTGTATGCTTCCATGGAGCATACAAACCCCTGGTGATGTACTTTGGTCTATGCAACTCCCCTGCCACCTTCCAAGTGATGA
Organism: Pulveroboletus cf. aberrans; assembly: GCA_038094155.1. NCBI lineage: Eukaryota > Fungi > Basidiomycota > Agaricomycetes > Boletales > Boletaceae > Pulveroboletus > Pulveroboletus cf. aberrans. Next base: position 6,903 of record JBBPTO010001032.1, on the reverse strand, counting down.
TGAATGAAATATTTGCTGATATGAAGGACATGGTGGACATATATATTGATGACCTGATAATATTCATGAAGACAGACAGTCAGGAGGAGCATGATAAGATTTTCATGGAGGTTCTCCATCAACTTGAAGAGAATGATTTATTCATGAAACCAGAAAAATGTGCATTCAGTGCTTCCAAGGTGAAATTTCTCAGAATGATCATCAGAGATGGAATCAAAATGGATGACTATAAAGTCAAGGCCATTCTGAAATGGCTGGAATCAAAGAATGTAAAGGAAGTTAGGAGCTTTCTAGGGTTTGCCAACTTCTACAGGAGATTCATCAAGGACTATGCACAGGTTGCACAACCTTTGAATGACCTCACAGAGAAAAATACTCCATTTGAATGGAAGGAAGCTCAACAGACCACATTTGACATGCTAAAGCAGAAATTTACTACAGCACCTATCCTTGCATTTCCAGATAATGATTTCAAGTTTTGACTAGAAAGTGATACCTCTGACTTCACTACTGGGGCAGTATTATCTATTGGCACCCAGTTGCCTACTCCTCCCATTTCATGTCTTTGAAAGAGTGGAACAAACTATTCCATGGCAGATAAGGAAATGTTGAGTGTTATCTGAGCTCTGGAACTGTGGAGATATTATTTAGAAGGTATCAAACAGGAGTTTGAGATTTAGAATGATGATGCAAACTTGCAGTGGTTCATGCAGCATCAGGACTTAAACTGTCAATAGGCTTGATGGGCACAATATTTAGCTAGATTCAATTCCAAGTGAATTCACAAGGCTGGATCTACTATGGGCAAAGCAGACACCCTATCTAGAAGAGAAAATTATACTCAGGGAGTAGAAGATAATAATAAAGGAGTGCTAGTCATTCCACTGGAGAAGATTAGGACAACCATCTTGATCTCTGATAAAGGTGAACAACTGAAACAAGATGTTAAGGATGCAACTGTAAGATTGAAAAAATCAGAAGAAATGAAACTTTGTGAAGAATGTAGTGTTTGTGAAAAAAAGGACAGAATTCTCTATGATATGAAAAGAAGAATGTTTGTTCTGGCAGATCTGGAACTCCAGATGCATATAGTGTGGATGCTCTATGACAAACCCATTGCTGGACATCCAGGTTATAAAAAGACCATAGAACTGCTGCAGGGCAGTTATTATTGGCCAGGAAGGCAAAGTTTGTAAAGGACTATGTTTCATGCTGCAACAGATGTGCACATTTCAAGGGAAGTAACACAGCCCCTTTCAGAAAGCTGGTTCTACTGGAAGTACCGGAATCAATGGAGACATATTTCCACCAACTTTATTACAGATTTACCTCAATCCAATGAATTTGATGCCATCTTGACTGTGGTGGACAGGTTTTCAAAGGAAGTCGAATTTATTCCCTGCAATAAGACAGTCACAGCACTGGATATCACATGTCTTTATCTATTGAATGTATGAAAGCATCATGGTCTTCCAAAGTCTATTATATCAGATTGAGGACCACAGTCCACCTCACAGATTATGAAGGACATCTGCAAAAGACTTGGAATTTCCCCTAAGTTATCTACTGCTTATCATCTACAGACAGATGGACAGACAGAGTGCATGAACAGAGATCTCCAGCAGTGTCTCAGACTATTTACAGCAGAAAAGCAGAAAATGTGGACAGACTGGCTTCTGATTGCACAATTCTTCTAAAACTCTAAGAAGAAGGCTTCAACAAAGAAATCTCCATTTGAAGTTACTAGATCCTATCAGCCAAGAATTGTCATTGAGCAGAAAGTCTCTAAAGTGCCAGCCACTGAAGAATCTGCCAATCTGATGGGTCAAACACTACAGGAGACTAGAGATAATTTATTGAAAGCTCAGAAGCATATGAAAGTCCAAGCCAATAAATACAACTCTGAAGCCTCTGAATATAGGGTTAAAGATAGAGTTTAACTTTCTACAGATAATCTACAGTTGACCCATGTATCAAAGAAGCTCAGTGAGCGATGGCTGGGATCATATGAGATCACCAAGCTGGTGGGAAGTTGTCATATCCATCTCTGACACACCTCCTTGCTCCTTCGCACACATCTCCAATTCTGTCCTCATTATCTCTGATCACCTCTGATCAGACCTGATGCACATCACTCAAGAACCAACTTGGACCTCCAACATCAGACATTGCATTCCTGTCAAGCCTACTCCTATTGGTCTGAATCTTAACACAGGTCACTCCCTCCTCCATTCTCTATTCCTATGCTCTACCATATGCTCTCTCTGCACATTATTCCCTATTTCTATGCCCTATGAACACTGCCCATCAGATTTTAACATCCTCTAATCATTTCTGTACCTTGTCCATACAATACTTACATTCTCCAATCTGTGCTCTGATCCAATCCCTCTATATATAAATCTGAGACCTTCACATGTACTTCTCATTTTGAATATCAACTAAGTTTCCTCCCCTTGAGTCTCTGCTCTCTCTAAGTCTCTCCTCTACTCTATCTCTCTCATCTCTCTTGCCTTCTTCTCCTGAGGGCCAGACTTGAGCAAGGGTGCAATACATACATCATGTGCCAATGCTCCCATACCTTTACATCTCTATCTTCTACCTCCATCAGATCTCCGGTCCACCTCTGTCCTTTTCTCCCCTTTTTTCCTTTGAACCTCTGCTGGACTTGAGTCCAGAGGATCCAGACTTGACAGTATATTCAAACTCAATCTTACTCACTGTCTATCATTCCCATGTTCCACACCAGAACTACTCACTCCAGGTTCTTAGAGGGTGCCTTTGAAAGCTCTCATAATATTCCTGAAGAATTTATCAGTTTCACTGCTTGTAACCCCATCCACTCTGTATCACAAATCTTCAGATAACATTCCATCCTCATCATGCTTTCCTCAGACACCTTTGCAGATGAAAATCGCTTTGAGGAGCTATACGACAACTCCAAAGCCACCCAGACCCCTCAAGGATCTTGACCTCCAGAGGTCAGAGGCTCCAGAGGTCCCAATCCTCCTGATCTGGGAAACAGTGATGATGATTTCCCTAGCTCCAACAATGATTCCATCCATTCCTCCAAACTTGCAGATATTGATCACAACCTCTATGAAGATCCTAATGTGGTCCACCTGGCCTTCAAACCCTTCACACAACTAGCAGAAGCAATTAGGGATATGACCAGGGCTGCAATTCACTGCAAGGGTAACTTTGAGTCCTCAAAAACCAAGGTCCAAGAGCCCAATCCATTTGATGGAATGAATCCAAAGAAGCTCCAGCCTTTCATAGTTCAATGCAAACTAAACTTTCAAGCCAACCTGAAGTCCTTCCAAAAGGATAGGATCAAGGTAATGTTCACTCAATTATACCTCAAAGGAGTAGCATTGGACTATTTCAAACTGGACTTACACAGAGCAGAACCTGCTCACCTCCAACTCCATTGGATGAATGACTCAGTCATTCCTCTATGAGCTGCAGTCCAACTTCAGACCTCATGATCCTGTTGCTGATGCAAAGGCACAACTCAAACATCTACAAATGAAGGATTCCTAGCATGTTACACACTATGTAGTCAAATGAAATCGCCTTGCGAGCCAAGTCCGAGATTGGGGCCATGGAGCACTCTGCCAGAACTTCTACAACAGACTTCCAGATCAGATCAAGGACAAAATCTCTCATTAAGGCAAGCCCGACAATCTGTATGATCTCCACACCATGCCCCAACAGATCAACCACCACTATTGGGAGTGAAAGGATGAACTGTCCTGAGCTTCTGTTAAGACTGAATCTCCTCCACTCAAACTCCAGTCAGAGATCAGAGGTCAAAGGGGATTGAATGGCTGGAGATGGCTGGAGGTCTGGAGGATTGCGTCCAGAGGGGTGAAGGCTTGACACATGACTTATATGTTGTGTCTCTGCACTGTCATGGCCTTCTTGGTCGGAGACACATTGGAGGAACTCAGAGAGAACAGAGGAGGAGTCTAAGATGATATTCAGACTGAGCTATCTACATACAGAGTCGGAGTATATATACAGAGAAAGTCGGAGGCTATGTAAATAGATAAGACGGAGTTGGAAAAGTCATAACTGGAGCTGTGCTACACAGGGTCGGAGGAATCAGAAGGGCAAGACTAATCTAAATACAGAACAAGGAAAGTATGTAAAGGTATCTAGGATAAGTCCAGAGTTTCAGAGGTTAGGAGTTGGTGAGATGTCACCGGAGGTATTAGTGGAGTTGTTCTGGAGGTCGGAGTTGACTCAGATGTACGGAATATAACAGTATCTCCCTTTTAGGTCTGAACCCTTGAAGGCTGTTTAAAGGTGTCTGTCAGAGTCTGGCAAAAGTGCAGGAGGTGGTGAGGCAGGTGCATAGAGATCAGGCTCAGGGAACACTGATGGCACAAGCAGGGCCAGAAGGGTGACAGAGGTGTGCTAAGCAGGGAGTCAAGATCGGATGGAGCCAGAATGGAAGGCAGGAGTGACTGTGTAGAAAGGCACAGTCAGAGTGGAGATAAGTGGAGGTCAGAGAAAAGTGAATGTCAGAGAAATGAAGATTGAAGAAACCAGAGATCAGGGGAGAAGTGGAGGTCGGAGGGTGATGGAGGAGTTCAGAGGGGTATCGAAGGAGTTCGGAGATGGCCTGGAATGGCTGGAGTGCTCTGGAGTGATGTGAGGGAGAAGGAGGATGAGAGAGAAGGAGGTGTTATGGAGCATATGATCAGCCCATGATCTATCAAAGAAGCATCGCTTTTGGAGGTTTGGAGGTTTGGAGTTGCGTCAGGGAATGCAGCAAGCAGCTTGATCGGGAGTGAAAAATTGGGCGAGCGTGTTCCTATCCCCCTCTTAAGGTTGATGTCCCAGCATCGACAGAGGACAGAGGAAAGGGTGGATGGGTACACATCTGGAGGTCCGGAGTTCCCAGAAGGTCAGAAGAGCAGAGGAGTAGAGGGGTAGAGGAGCAGAGATGGTGTGGAGTGCATCAAGCAACTCCAGCAGAAGGAGGGTCAGAGTGGGGGCAGAGTTTCATGGAGTGCATTGAGCAGCTCCAGAAAAGGCAGGAGGTGGGAGTCAACATCATTACAGCTGATCAGGCCATCTCCAGCCAATTAGGTTAGGATCTGGAGTGAGCAGATGTTGGCAGTTGTCAGTGACGATGAAGTTAATGAGGTCAGAAAGGGGGTTGGAAGGGGTTGGAGTGGAGGTGTGGAGGTGCAGATTGCAGAGTTGAGAGGGTAATCCAAGGGTCAGTCCTGCAAATGAACAGAGGAAATTCTCAACCTCTGACACACAGCAACTAAATGCCAAGGAGAGGACGAGGGGGGGTGTGCAAGTGCTGCACTGGGTGAACACAAGCAGAGGGGTGGACCACAGGTTCAAATGGAGGTAAGGAGTGATCTGGGAGCTTGATGTGACTGGAACATCAGAGGCATGCGGAACAGATCAGAGTTGTAGTGGAGTTCAGAAGATGGGAAGGGGTGCGAGTGTCAGACACAAAGTCTGATGATCTCAGGGGAAACCGAAAGGAGGTAATCTCTGGAGGTGGTGGCTGTGAGGCTGAGGTAAACTCGGAGTTTGAGCTCTGGAGACTGGAGGTGATGTCAGAGGGGTTGGCACTCATTTTTCAGATGTCAGGTGAGTGTGTCACTGCTTAAACCCTATGATCAATGGATTGTTAATGGGCAAGTTGATGGGGCCATCAGTCATGTGTCTGGAGTCCAATGAGGGCATGCATGAAAGCATTGGAGGTGGTTTTCCTGAGATGGAAGGAGAAGCAGAGTTCAGGAGGTGGACGTTAGAGTGCGGAGTTCAGGAGTGCAGAAGACGTCAGGAAGGTCAGAGGGACAGAAATGCCATCAAGGCACTCAGAGGGGTATGGAGGTCATGGGTAACCGTCAGGGGGTCGGAGATTCAGAAGATGGGGTTGGAGTTGTAAGGAGATTGATGTATCTCCAAATGGAGTCAGAGTGGACTGAAGGTGATGGTACTGATCATAAGTAATGAGTGAATGCATTGAGATGGAGGTACGGAGGGGTCAGGGAATAATGCAGCTCCTGAGGGGAATTTTAGATGGTCCACAAGTCAATTTTTTGGCTGGAGAACTCTGGAGAAACCAGAGTTGTACAGAAACACCTCGAGTGATGAAGGCATTCTGGTTCAGAAGCCTAGAGAAAGGACTTTTGAGACAAGTCTCAATGTGGATGAGGAGGGGTCATGATCAGAGTAGTGACAGTATGGATGGAAGCCTGAATATACTGTTAAGACCAGATCTCCTCTGCTCAAACTCTGGTTGGAGATTGAAGGAACTCGGAGAGAGAAGAGAGGAGGAGTCTAAGATGATGTTCAGGCTGAGCTATCTACATACAGAGTCGAAGAAGTCATAACTGGAGCTGTGCTACACAGGGTCGGAGGAATCAGAAGGGCAAGACTAATCTAAATACAGAACAAGGAAAGTACATAAAGGTATCTAGAATAAGTCCGGAGTTTCGGAGGTTAGGAGTTGGTGAGATGTCACCAGAGGTGTTAGCAGAGTTGTTCCGGAGGTCGGAGTTGACTCGGATGTACGGGATATGACGGCTTTCAAGGCTGCTCTGTTGAACTCTGCAGATCAGGCCTCTTCCTCCAAATATTTGACACCCTCTGCACACACCTCCATGTCCATCTCTGGCAACAGCAAATCCAAGGATGACAAGTTCAAGGATTCCTCCTCCCTATCTACCTCCAGCTCTTCCGGAGCTGCTAAGTCTGTCAAAAGAAATGGTAGTACCTCCGATTCCATCTTATTAAACCTTGGCAAGGACAGCAAGCTCCTCCCAGAAGAATGCCAGCATTGACTTTATCTCAACCTCTGTTTGTTCTGTGGACAGGAAGGGCACTCTGCCAAGGATTGTTCTTGGTCTACCTCTAGGAACTTGA
>JBBPTO010001031.1:0-19286 GCA_038094155.1 Pulveroboletus cf. aberrans | reverse complement strand
CCACAGATCCTCATGTATGAAACATGGTCAAATGAGATTCTTGATACTCTTTCATTACATGAGCTCTGCTTCTTTACTCATGAGCATCTGTGGCATAGAAAGGGGTCTCATTTGACCTTCTTTCACATGTGATAATCTGTGGAAAAGGGGGACCTCATTTGACCCTCTTTTACACATAAGCACCTATGGCATAGAAAGGACCCTCATTTGACCCTCTTCCATAGATGAGCATCTGTGGCATAGATAGGGACCCCATTCAACCCTGCTTTACTTATGGGCATCTGTGGCAGAGAGAAAGACCACAGATACTCATGTATGAAGCAGGGACAAATTGACTTTTTCTCTAGACATATGCAGAGAGCACCTAATCTGACCTTTCTTTCATTGATGAGCACCCCTAGCAAAGAGAGGACCCAATTTGAACCTCTTCCATTTATCAGATTTATAAGGTTTATGAGGTTGAAACTTAGGAAGCTTATGAGATTCATCCATGAAACAAAGAGAAATCACACACATTAGCATCTGTTGCACACAGACAGCCTTATTTGATCCTTGCTCATTCTTGAACATAAATGACTACAAAAGAACAACAATGCTTTCTCTTTTTTCTATGATATTTCACAGCATGGAGAAGACAACATTTGATCCTTTATGGACCACATGTATGAAACAGGAATAAATAAGTTTTTTTTTCCTGTCAAGGATGCACATGCATGGAGGAGGATGAAGTGGTGTCTTCTGCAAAAATCATAGATTTTTATGAAAGATCTTATGCACAGTGTGAGAATTTTATGATTTTGTGATTTTGTGATGTGGTTGTATGCTTGCTTTGAATAACATAGACAATTAATGAAAAGTTTTTTATATAGAAGTCTATTCTTAATTTCTCTCTTTCTGAGGTAAGTAATCTGTATGGTGATCAGCAAGTCACTGAGTTCTATGATCTTTTGTTATCAGTAAAAACTACTGTGCAAGACACTGAGTTACCTCAGAAATGTCTTCATGCCTTCAGCCACAGTGCCAGAGTCAAAGAGTGTACTCATTTAAGTCATTGATAGTCTGATGATATACCATTGTGAATGTAGTATCAATCTACACTACTCATCACAATTTACTACATTGGTCTGCAACTGCTGCACCCCAAATACAAGGTTTTTGCAGACTACTGTAATCTAAATCTTTAAAAGATACACATGTTTACATTGATCAGCCATTATGTAGCAATTGAAAGAGTAATGGGTGAGGTAATATATATTACGACTACCTTGGGTAGAGGGTAGGCATAGCCCCTAAAGAGGATCTAGAATACTTAAGGATGAAGGAGAGTGGGGCAAGCCACTCTACAAGGATGAAGTAACAGAGGTTCTGGGAGAACAAGGCTTTTATGCTTGTTCTATCTCAGTGATCTGATGTTAAAAAGAAGACTTCCTTGAAGATCTATTGTCTCAAGGTGAACAAGGGGTTCCCTTAGAACAGCATAGCCTCAAGAGTGCTATGAAGTCTCAATGAGCAAGAGGTTCCTGATGAGGGACTAGGACAAGGTTTTAGGAGTGAAGCAAAAGACCCAGTGTATTGAGGTACACAAAAGGAAGGTCTGGCTTAAAGGTACGAGTACAGGAAAGACAAGTCTTATATAGGGTAGGATGGAGTCACTGACAAAGCAAGTGGAATTGCATAGAATGTGATGGAAATCGGGTGATGTGTCAGGGTATCGTAGTCAGCAACAAAAAGAAAAGAACATCTGAATTGGGACTTATACCCATGCATAGGAAAGTGATAAGGAAAAAGGGGCCAATCATAACATTACCCCCTTAGTATGTCCAAGACTGTGATGTAGGACTACAAATCAAGGTAGTGCCAACCTCCAGGGGAGCCAGTTATATTGGCCATTTCTTCTGCAGTGTATTCCTCATCTCCATCAGATGGCAAATGGCAAGGGAAAGCAGATCACCTAGGTGGAGGAATTGGAATAGGCTGTCCAAAGATGTCACATTTGGTATGGGTGGAGTGAGTGCCAGGAGGGTGGCCAGTGCTGCAACATCTAGATGGTGAGCCTCTCAAACTGTGTGATGATGGTGGTGAGCTTGACAAGGAAGGGGTTGGCTGGCACTGGCAAAAAGGGCAGCATATCTGAGCATGTTCAGGAGTGAAGTTATGGCAAATGGGACACTTGTAGTCCTGGCAGAAGATTCATTGATGACCTAGATGGTGGCAGGAGTAGCAGGCTTCAGGGTAGTGGGGGTGAGATGGAGGGAGGGGAGTGGCTCCATCATTACCAGTCCAGTGGGCCTCGGCACATTCTATGACAGCAAGTTTTGCAGGGGTAATGGCTCAGAGGATGTGGAAGGGGTGTGAGGTTGTTGGAACTCAGTGAGATCCCAGAGATAATGGTTGACATCAATAAGAAACTCTCCCATTTCTAACTGATGCATGGTCATCAGTTGGAGCCCTCTCAACTTGTCATGAACATCTCCAAAACACTGACCTATGTGAGATGCAACTTGGTTGGTGATGCCTGGGATAAGAAGATCCTTGGCGATAAGAGAAAGCCCTTGTGTCTGAAGGAAGCTTTGGTAAAGGGTATACAGTGGAGAAATGATGTTGAGGTGAGATGAGATTGTGGAGGAGAGACAGGAGTCAGTCAGCTGCTTGGTCATTGATCTGAGGTAGGCTTCATTGGGGAGCTTCTGATGGAGGTTGTGGGCAAAAGACAGGATGGTGATGGAGGTCACTGGATGAGGGGGAGTGGCAGTGACTGTTGGTAAAACAAAGGGGGGAACACAGTGTTCCTGAACTGGAAACAGTGCCAAGCAGGCATGTCAGTGCCAGAGATGACTTGAATGGGTTCGCCATTGAAGAACATTGTAAGGAGCTGTCGCTTCTTAGGTCCATATCCAGTTATTCTACCTCTATTTGACTTTCACTAGGTCGTTGTTGAGTCATCAAGCATCCATGTCTATCCATGTCCATCCAGTTCCAGTCTGCTCTACTCGTATGGATCTGGTTCCCTGTATCCATTTCTTTTCGATCCAGTCCATCTACTGGATAGTTTTCTACTTTACTTATAGTGTACCAGACACTATGTACCAGACACTCAGCATTGTGATCCGGTTACCGGATTCATGTTGGATGTTCCTTCTTTATGTTTATTTGGAGTCTTGGGTATGCCCAGACTATAAAAGTTGTGTTTCGCACACAGCACTGGACTATCTAATCAATCATCTATCACTCACTTGGAGTGGGAGTCTTCTGTCCTCATCAATCCAGTCGTATCTGGATCTCTTTTCTCTTCTCTTTCTCTCTTGATCCTAGAAGAATCAAGTTCTGTGCTCATCAGCTGTGTCTGAAGCATTAGGAGCTCTTCTAGATCGACTACCAAGGAGTCCTGTAAGCCCTGCAGTTGCATTCCCTTGATTCTCTACCTGCACTTTCCCTGGGATGAACCAATTGTTCCTTCACTTTCTTTTCTTGTGTTACTGACCTGCTAGTTTTCTATCCAGAGACACATAGCAGTCTAGGTCAGTCAACCTCTCTTCAGCATGTGCCCATATTTAATATTTTCATCTATCCTAGTGTCCAAAGTACTGCTTCAGGGGGGCTATGAGTGCCATGGGCGCTGGTGTACCTCACACACCTTCACACTTTCAACCTTGGCCTTCATCCTTCCACCATCATGCTGTCATCCACCTCAACCCCACATGCTCATTCTTGCAATTTCTCTATCATGCCATCATTCTCCGTCCCCCTTGCCAGTGTGCTGCCCACAGTGCACCATCACGATGATGATGACAATAACACAACAATCACTGCAGCATGATCATTATGTCATCTTCACCATCATCCAAATACCCATCATATTACCCACAGGTATGTCAAGTCAAGTGCATGATTGGAGCACCACAGATATGCAAGCTCACAGGTATGGGTGAGGAGCATATAGTCCGTCAGTGTAGCAGATACCTTAAAGGAAGGGCTGAAATATAAGCCTAGCCTAGCAAGATGGATAACTGAGACCAACAGCCTGCCAGAAGTGGCCAGCTTGTCAGTGAGATGGATAGTAAAAAGCAAAGGGGAGAAAAGAGCATCAATGAGAAGGTCCAATCAGTACAGAGGGAATGGGCCAACCAGAAAACATTAGGCAGAATTGATGCATTCAGTACTAGTAGTAAGATGGATAGCCAGGCAAAATCACCAGCAGGGCCAAAATCATGGGCCCACCAGTAAGAGTAAGTTGGCCAGCCAGAAAAAAAGGAACATTGAAGAGATAGGTCAGTTAGTAATTGGCCACCAAGCAAAAAATAGATAGAAGTGATGGGCCAACCAGCAAGAATGATAGTAGAACAAGTTGGCTAGCTGGCGGAATGCTGATCTAGGGGATGGGCATGCTGGTATCAGCACAGTTTTATTGGTCATTGGCCAATCAGTATTTGGCAGAGTTCTGTATCTTGGCCAATCTGCCATTGACGCTCTATATTTTGCATTGGCCGGCGTTGGCTGGCCAGCAATTTGTGTAGTAATGACACATTGGCTGGCCCATGGTTTGCCAGAATTACTACTGCATGGGGTCAAAGTTCATCCTTCAAAATCTGAAGGTAAAGGTCACCATCCATTCTACCATCAATCTTGGTGGCAAGTCCCACCCCTTTCCAAAACATACAGCCCCACATTATTAAAAAAACACCACCAAACTTGAGAGTTCCTTGAATCAGCCTATCACCAAGCCACTCATCTGCCTTTTTCCATGCCAAATTGTGCATCTGACCCTAAACAATTGATTTTGGTCTCATCTGACCATATCACCTTCTTTCAGTTCTCCAGAGTTCAATGATTGTAAGCATAAGCAAAGTCCAAATGAGCCTCAAATGTCTAGCAGAGAGAATAGAACATTTGAAATTGACCACAGCCTTCATACCAGATTTATTCAAGTGAAGATGGACTGTACTTGCAGAGAGAGGTTGGTTAATAATGTTGATAAGGGATTTGGTCACTTGAACAGCATTTTCAGCTTTGTCAGAAGTGATAAAGTATTGGGCATGGCAAATATTGGTAGAGGAAAGCTTGCAAGGGCAGCCTCCCATAGCTTTTGAAAGGGTAGAACAACTCTTGGAGTGAAGTTTGGATATAACAGAAGGGCTGACACCAGTTTGCTTGACAATGTCTTTACCAGATTGGCCAGCATCAAGCAGAGAAAGGATAAAATTTTGTTAAGTAAGAGAGAGATATCTAACCATGATGGTGGTTGAAAACTAAGAGGTGTGTGAACTTTTTTAAACTCAGACATACTATTGGTATGTATTTCTTTATTTGTACAAGCAAATACAGCCAATTATTCTATTATATAATCATGATCCTGGTTGTCAATTCAAAAGCTCAAAGACCCTTTCTATGACATCACTGTTTTAAAATGGCCATATTTCTGCACCATTTGAATTCTATTATGTGACTCAAAGACCAATCCAATAGCCATGAGTATACTCCATTTATAACTCCACCAAAGCTAAGCAAAATTCCCACAGTGGTAGGCTGTGTGCATCACAAACTGCAAATAAGGCAAACATGGAAAGGATTTTTGAGCTCACTGTAAAAGAGAGAAGACTACCCACACTACAGGTCCTATATGTTCTATATAGCATTATGTAGTAAATCCTTTTTTGCAGATACACCACCTACATGTCATGGGTAGTTCATAGACTTCAAGAAGGATCATGGTGCTCCCCACCCCAAAATCCCAAGTGCAGAAAAACAAAAGGTTCACTCAGGGAGTTGATCTCATACATTTCAGGCCCATCCATCCTGATTACCTAATATCTTCTACCCACAGATCCAGACATGACAATTGCATCCTATCCTTGCTTGTAAAATTAGAGCTCTCAGTCAATCAAACACAATTTCTTGACCCTTTGGGCACTGCTGTAAGGAGCCATCACTCCTTAGTTCCATATCTGGTCATTCTACATCTATTTGACATTCACTAGGTCATTGTTGAGTTATCAAGCATCCATGTTGATCCATGTCTGATCCATGTCTGATCCACCCTACTCATATGTATCCATTTCTTTGTACCCATTTCTTTTCAATCCAGTCCATCTATCAGATGGACTTCTACTATATGTATAGTGTACCAGATGCTCTGTATTGTGATCTAGTCACCAGATTCATGTCAAATGCTCTCTTCTTTATGTTTATTTAGAGTCTCAGGTGTGCCCAGACCATAAAAGTTGTATTTTGCACACAGTGCAGAACATTGAATCAATCATCTATCACTCAGTTTGAGTCTGAGCCTTCTGTCCTCATCAATCCAGTCATATCTGAATCTCTTTTCCTTCTCTCTTGATCCTAGAAGAATCAAGTTCTGTGCTCATCAGCTATGTCTGAAGCATTAGAAGCTCTTCTAGATCATCTATCAAAGAGTCCTGTAAGCCCTGCAGTTATCTTCCCTTGATCCTCTACCTGCAATTCTCTTGGAATGAACCAATCATTCCTTCACTTTCTTTCTCTGTGTTACTGATGTTACAATCATCTAATCTATGATCTATGAACATCCCACATTGCACCCATGCATTACCATTACTCTAGAAACCCTACATGCAATGCTAGACTTCATGACATTAAAGGTAGCCTATATGCGGCCATACAAAAGTACCAACCCCAAGCATGACTTCACAACCCTACCCATGCATGAAGTATGACATCATATGCATTCCAGACTCTCTTAGACCATACTATGCATTATCCATGACCCATACCCTTTACTACACCCTTAGATCTATTCATATATGATCCTCCATTCTTTCACACCCTTGCACATCAGGCATGTGCAAGGCTGTTGCATGCTTTCATATGATCATAACTACATTAAATACATGCACAGGCAGCATGGACATCTTATATTAGATACAAACACCCATGTAGTATATAAAGGCTTGAATAAAATCCACCAAAGGACAGTCTTGTCCTCTTGGTGTTTTCTTAGCATCAAAGTCATCAACTCATCCATCTCACTCCTCTTTACAGCAATCCCTTTAGTGGTTCTGAGTTGTTTCAACTGACCTGCTAGTTTTCTATTCAAAGATCTATAGCAGTCTAGGTTGGCCAACCTCTGTTCATCTGAAGCCCACCACAAGAGGCATTCAGATGAGCTTCAAGGGAACTCCAGGCATCCAACTCCCAGATTTTTTTTTCTCATCCTAGCAACTAATCATCAATAGCTTCAATACATCTGACATTCACAACTATCAATCTGCCATCCATTTGACTGCTAAACTCCAGTCTGACCACACCAGAAGTTATCCCTGTCATCTGGTACTTTCCCCTCCATGTTTCAGACCTTTCATGCCTTTATTTCACATACCTTTCTGCCATCTGTCATCAATTAACCTTTGATCATCCATTTCCACTACCATTTCTCATTATGTTTAACCTCTTTTGTCACAGATTGCCCATGCATGGTACACAAACTGCACCTTCATTCAATGAACTATCTGTCACACTTTTATGTTTCCTCAAAGATATTGTTTTTGCACACAGAAAGGTCTAAGTGACTGACAGAGGATCAAGTGTGTGCTATACTATGTGCTCCTTGACAAGACAGAGCTCTGGGAAACTCTTCCCAATGAAGATAGCACTGCACTGGAAGGTCTGCATTCATAGTAACCCTTATTCTGCTTTATCCCAGTTGCAAATCCAGTGGTCATTATTTCAAAAACAACTTGCTCATCTTTGTAGATGCATTCCAATCAAAGCTGCTCTGAGGCCTCAATGACCTTGGATCATATCATCATCAATTCTTAAACATGTCATCACTGCTAATCTCACTTTATAGAATATCTCAAGCAGACTGTGAATGGCTCTTCAAGAGAGGGCTACCACTCAAGGTTCATGACCGGTTGGCAATCATCCAGTCCAATGTCCACCCAGATGGTTCATATCCAGTAGCAGACACATTGGCTGCTGCCACATTTATTCATTCTTTTCATGCACCTCACCCCGAGCCTGTTGTGGCTTGTTCATTACTCATTTCTACTCTGTCATCACAGACACTCAGGCCTGCATCCACCTCATTCATCAATCCAGATCATGCAGGTCTGGACTGCATTCATATTACCCTGTCTATCTCATCTGCCACTTAGGATCTCATAGGCCCTGAGTTCATTACTATTACTTCATCACCATCTTTTACATTGTGCTCACCTCCCACTGCACCCCTTGATAATGATGCCATCTTGGATGTCAATTCTTTAATTTTCACTGAAGCTTTTTCTTTTGAATTGCTGTCTTCTTCTTCATTTGACCCTACAATGGACCTTCTGTTGGTCCCATATGTCAATCCAGTCACCATTGCCTTTTGCAATCATGTGCTGTCAACCACACCCCCACCTTCATCATATCCTAATGCCCTTTCATCACAGCCTTTCTCTCATTTATCACCATTTCCATTGGATCTGTTGCCAGTTGTCTCAAATCTGCTGCCAGTTTGTTCTGACCTGCAACCAGTTTCTTTAAATCTACCCCTGGTTCTGCCTATTCACATCTTGGTTCTCCTGTTGAACCATGCATCCGTGTTCTCATTCTGTCATCTGGTCATCATCCATGACATTCCAGACCCTTCTGATCTATATCATGTTGTTTCATCTTTATCTTTTTCCTTTCTCCTGCAGTACGATGCCCAGGAAGTCATCAATAAAACTCCCTTGCAGAAGGGAAAGAACTTAACATTTATTCCACTCACTTGTGATCCACTCATGGATCTAGATTCTCTCAACTGGATAGGCATTCAATCATTTCTTTTCACAGATTTCAGCAATGAAAACAGTCATTCAGTAGACATACAGAAAGAAACAAAATTCAACAAAGAAGACTTTTATCCATATCTGTCATTCAATAAATCAATTTACTTCATATCATTCCTGTCTATCTCCAATCTGCCACCATTTGTCAAGATCCTATTCCATCATACCAACCATCCACTGCTCATCCATCTCAATCAATAATACTGTCATACTCATTTCTACCCTGGGTTTAGTCCAGTGATCTCTGTTTCACCCCAGTTTTCAATCTGATAACCTCTCATATCAAAAGTAAAACTGCATTCTTACAATACTCAAACACACAAAAAGATTAGCAGACTACACAAAAAGAATGAAAATATGAAAATAACCATCTCTTACTATAGTGAATATTGTCTCATTTCATTCTAAAGTCCTTCTCAATTCACACTCTAAGTAGCTAATTTCTTTCTAACATGCACATCACTCCAAAGTGCTCATTTGCCACTTCAATCTGGACTCAATCTGGATCTGATATGGACACTTACCATCCAGTCAGCTTACCATCTGGTCCATCCATGTAGGCATAGAAGTGAAAGTTGATCAACAAAGACAAGTCAAGTGGACCCTTGCAATCCAGTGTTGTTCAAACTCATTTCAGATCTGTTTTACTACACTCTTACTTACAATTCATTCTTTCTCTTACTTAGAGACTGGATAAGATTGACGCATGGATGTGAATTCAAAACATTTACTCTCATATACAACTTAGAAACAGAAGGAAAGAGAAAAATATTCTTCTCTAAAATTGACCTGGATTCTCTGCCAGCTGTTGGATCTGCTGCAGCTCTTTCAGCTGGTCAGCAATCTCGGCCCTCATTTTCCCCACTTCTGCCTCTATCTTCTTCAGCCACACCTGCAAGCCCAGCAGATGTGCCTCCAGATGTTTGGCCATATGGGCCACCATCTCCCTCTGGCTGGCATGACCCAGTTTGCTGGGCTTGCTTGGTCTGGATCCATCTTCCTTGTCTTTCTCATTCTCATCTTCATCCTCGAACTGAACCAGCTTCATCTTCTAATGCTTGATCCATTCTACTGAATTATTAAATTCAGATTGCATGAAATTGATCCATCACTCACCTGAGGCCTTGTCCTTCCTATTCATGGGCACTACCAACTTCTCCTTTTTCTCTGCCTTCTTCAACTTCCCTCAACCCACCAACTTCTCACATTTCACCTTGAGTCTCTTGCACCAGAAGCATGTTTGCCCCTCTGGTCCAGTGCAGGCAGTACTGGACCTCACACAATGGCTGCATGGCTTGTCATGCTGGACCTCCTTCTCCTTCCATCTCTTCTTCATCTTCATTGTTGCCTTCAATGGCTCACCCTCATCCTTATCCAGTGTTAGTGTCTGTTTGTGCTATGGACAGTCAGTTCTGTTGCAATCTCCCCAGTCTCTTTACTCACCTTAGGTCATGGTATTACCATGATGAGTGGCCATGCTGCTTCATCCCCTACCATCTCTGCCTGCATTCTCATCCCTGTCTTCATGTTCTCTGCCAGCAGCTCCATCAGATCTATTGTCATTGTTGTCATTGTTGCCTCAATCTTCAGAGTGGGAGCAGTCTCCACCTTCTCTTGGGCCACCTTCATCTTGGCTACCTGTTCTTTCTCGACCCATCATCACTCCTCCACCTCCACCTCTTCCTGCACTGCTTTCACCTCAGCCACATGCTAATCCTCAATCCATCTTTGCACATTCACCTCCAACTCCTTGCATGCTGAAGAGAGGTTGAAAGATCCAGACTGCTATAGGTCTCCAGATAGGTAACTAGCAGCTCAGTAACACAAAGAAAGAAAATGAATGAATGATTGGTTCATCCCTTGGGGGATTTGTAGAGTAGAGCTCCATGGAAAAGAACCACAGGACTTACAGGAGGCAAAATGGATGATAATCTAGAAGAGCTTCTAATGCTTCAGACATGGCTGATGAGCACAGGACTTGATTCTTCACAAATTAGGAGAGAAGAATGAAGATGATGATTACAGACACAGCTAGATCAATGATGATGATGAACTGAACTCAAGATAGATGGATGATTGATGATTGATGATTGATTGATTGAAAGATAAATTGTGCTGTGTGCGAAACTCAACTTTTATAGTCTGAGAACACCTGAGACTCTAAATACATGTAAAGAGCATGACCAGATCAACTGAATGTATGAATGGAAGTGTCTGGTGTAGTAAAATGAAGGTTTGACTTACCAACAGGTGATAGACAAGGATAGATTGAATTAAATATGATGTTCCAGATCACACAGGATATGCCAGATATGAGAACAGGAAACTACCATTCCCTACATTCATGGAGGATTTTGAATATTGACTGTCCCCAGTCAGATGCAGCAGTGGTAAGACAAGTGTGAAATGAATGAAATGATGGTTGAGTCCCTGGTCTGAAGATGGAGGAAATGATAGACTAAGAATGCATCAAGAGAGAGTAATAATGAATGATGGGCAATGAAGGGTGTGGTGACCACAAGATAGACCATCTGGCAGCAAAGCAAAGCAGAACTGAGGTATGGCACAAGTAATGATGATGATGAATAGAGGCATGAGGATGAACTGTCTGTGAAAGGAATGATGCCAGATGATGTAGAGACTGGATCTGAATGATCCTGGTCTGAATTAGATGATTCAAGTGATCTGAGTTGTCCTATCCAGTCTTGTCCTGTCCTATCCAACCCACTAGATAACAAGACTATCAGTACCAGATGACATGAAATGAATGAAATGTAAGTAAGGACATATGGTCCAAATAGAAATATTGAAATGGATGAAATGAAATGAAACCAGGTGTGAGGGTCTGCTCAACTTTTCTTCTTCAATCAACTTCTGCTTCTACACCTTTAAGGATAGAACCAGAGAAAAGAGCATGTTGACAGAATTGAATGAACTGAAATCAAGGTGTGAGGGTCTGCTCAACTTGCCTTCTTTGAACTACTATCACTTCTATATCTTCGATAATAGAATCTGAGTCCAAGTGCACAAGAATGGATTGAAAACCAAATCAGAATAGAAATAGAAACACTTCATAAGCATGCACATTGAAAGAAGGAAATGCATGTAGAGATGAGATGGACAAAAAATCTATCATAATGATTTTGTTTTTCTGTTGGACTTTTGTTTTTAGTATTGAAAGAGATGGTATGATATGAGAGATCACCAGTTTGGAAACTGAGGTGAAACAGAGATTTCCAGATGAAAACTGAGGTAGAATTAACTAATATATGATTTCAGAGGATAAAAGTGGTGGATGATCGGTATGGCATAAGGAAATCTTGATGAATGGCAGCAGATTGTTGATATATGATGGTGCAAGGTCAAATGAGCAGATCAGCAAATATTCTTTGTCAGGGATGCTTTCTGCATCTATACCTACTGAATGACCAATTTTATGAACAGAATCTGTGAAAAGAACAAGATGGGTCCCTTTCCAGTCCTGAGGATCTGAAGGGTGGATTGAAACATCAGATGGTGGTGGAATATAATTAGAAAAAGAAGATGGAAGGGCTTTACAGTCCCTTTTCTTCCATGGAGGACTTTTAATGATGACCTCCTGGGCATCGAGCTGCAGGGGTTGCTGAACAGAAAATGATGAATGGACTGAATACAGGGAAGGGGGATCTGGAACATCATTGGCAATGTTCAGGGTGCAGAATGAGAACACAGAGCCATGATGTAGTGAAAGCACCAAGATATGAATGGAAGGGATGGCAGATAGTAGAGGCAGCTTGAATAAATTCAGCAATAGAATAGCAACTGGATGTACTGTTTTAATGGATGCAATGGGCACTGGATCAATGGATGGTACAACTGGGGGAATAATGGTGGGCTCTGCACACAATGGAGGTATTGATCCTGCAAATGCAGAAATCTCTGTGAAAATGGACACATCAATGTCAAAGATAGCATCGGTGGTAGGAGCAATAGCAACAGAAGTGGAAAGTGGAGGAGATGGTGACAAGGGCAAAATAAATGAGACAAAAACCAGATCAATGTGATCTGATGTGGCGGGTGAGAGAGATGACAAAGATAGTATGAACAAGATGAACTCCAGACCAACAGGGTCCGGAGTGATGGTAGCAAAGAATGATGAGAGCAGCTTGACAGGAGCACTGAATGAATCAATAAGATCTGGCACAATAGTTGGGATGGAAGGCAGAAGAGGAATGAATCTATGTGATCCAGTGTGGAGGATATCTGTGGTGGTTTGATGGAAAGAAGTAATGAGTGAGTAGGCACAGGTTCAGAATAAGAAGGACAATGTGAAAGCAGGAAGGTAGCAGCTGCTAGGGGGTCCACCATCAGATACAGATCATCCAGATGGATGTCAGACCAGACCACTAGCAACCAGTTGCAAACAAATGCACAAATGTTGGATGAAAGACCACTCTCGAAGAGATAGTCTCACTCTCATACTGAGAGACAGTGGAGTATGATGAGATGAGATGAGATCTTGAGGAATTGATGATGATATGCTCCAAGATCATCAAGACCTCAGAGTGGTTGCAACTGAGATAAACCTATGAATGTTAGCTGATCATCTTTGAAATAATGACTAGCAGATTCACATCCTGAGTACAATGAAATGATGGCTACTATGAATGCAAGCCAATCCAGTGTAGCAGAAGTCACCTCTGGGAGTGTCTACCAGAGTTCTGCTTCATTGAGAGATGTGTAGTAAAATGTGCATTCAATCTTTTGTTGGTCATTGAGACCCTTCTCTGTGCAAATGCCTTCAAGAAAACATAAAAGGGTCATCAGCAGTCCATTGAATGAAGGTGCAGCTGGTGCGCCATGCATGGGCAATCCATGACAAAAAGGGTTGAAAATAATGAAACTGGATCTGGATCAAGGATACCAGACCAGATTGGATGAGTGCAGAAGTGATGTAGGTAAGGCAATGAAGCAGAAATGGTAGTTGAAAGGGGCAATTGAAGGTTAATTAAGACAGGTGATGGAAAGGTACACAAAATAAAGGCATGAAGAGCCTGTAATGCAGAGGAGAAAGTACTGAATGACAGAAATGACATTTGGTGCAGTTGGACTGGAGTCAAGCAGTCAAACTGACAGTGGATTGATTGTTGTGAAAGTCAGATGTATTGAAGCTGTCAGTGATCAGTTGCTAGGACAAGAGAAAAATTTTGGGGGTTGAATGTGCCTGAAGCTTGCTTAAGGCTTGTCTGAATGCCCCTTATGGTGGGCTCCAAATGAAGAGTGGTTGACCAACCTAGACTGCTATAGGTTTCCAGATAGGAAACTAGCAGGTCAGTAACATAAAGAAAGAAAGTGAAGAAACAATTGGTTCATTCCAGGGAAATTGCAGGTAGAGAATCAAGGGAATGCAACTGCAGGGCTTACAGGACTCCTTGGTAGACAATCTAGAAGAGCTTCTAATACTTCAGACACAGCTGACAAGCACAGGACTTGATTCTTTTAGAATTAAGAGAGGAAGAGAAAAGATCCAGATATGACTGGATTGATAAGAACAGAAGACTCCTGCTCCAAGTGAGTAATAGATGATTGATTATTTTTTTACCCTGTATGCAAAACACAACTTTTATGGTCTGGGCACACCCAAGACTCTAAATAAACATAAAAAATAGAAAAGAAGGAAGCATCTGACATGAATCTGGTGACCAGATCACAATATGGAGTGTCCAGTACATAGTGTCTGGTACACTATACATACAGTAGGGATTTATTCGGTAGACAGATCAGACTGAAAGAAACCAGATACAAGGAAACAGATATGTATGAGTAGGGCAGACTGAAAACAGATAGACACAGATGCTTGATGACTCAACAACAACCTAGTGAAAGTCAAATAGACATAGAATGACTGAATATGGACCTAAGGAGCAACAGCTCCTTACAGCACCACCTTCTTCTCTGCCACCTGCTCCTCCTCAATCTGCTGTCTCCACCTTTCACTGTTTCACTGATGAACCCACCTCCTGGATCATGGCTACAGTCGCATTGTCAATGCAGGCCTCAGCACTGTATTCTTGTGCTTCCTGGAGGCAAGTCTCCAGCCATGTCTATAGAACACATTAGCATGCAAACAGATACAAAATGGGTCATGTTACTCCCTAAGGTGCAGTCCCATTCCTCCACCTACATCTTTTGCTCCTCCCACAACTCTTCATTGTCATCTGGCACTGCATTTCCAATGTTGTGGACCTGTTCATGAGCAGATTTCAGTGCCTTGACTGCTGCTGCCTTCCTTCCTTCCATCTCCTCAACTTGCACAAATGTGAAGATGTTGGCAATGGTCGACATGTTGGGGTTGTTGTTGTTGCTGTTGTGGTTGAAGAAGAAAGAAGTGTTGTTGTGGCAAGTCATGCCTGAGTCTGACATGACTTGTCTATTGTTCAAACTCTGCTTCCCACAATCACATGACTGACTGGGGACAGTCAGTTGCTAAAGTCCTTCTTGGATGTAAGGATCCATTGCTCCTTAGGTCCATATCTGGTCATTCTACACCTATTTGACTTTCACTAGGTTGTCATCGAGTCATCAAGCATTCATGTCGATTCATGTCCAATCCAGTTCTGGTCTGCCCTACTCATATATATCTGTTTCTTTGTATCCATTTCTTTTCAATCTGGTGTAGGAAACTGGAGTTCCCTACAGTGATATTCGGAGTTTTCCCACGGTCCGATAGCCCCTATCCTGCGCTCCTGCCAAACATGAGACCATTCCACTGCCATTTGTTCCAACCTGAGTCAACCAAGTCAAAGTCTGAAGGTTAGTTTTGAATCCAATGTAGGAGACTGGTATCCCCTACCATGTAAATCCCCCTTTTCCTGATCCTTCTGTCACCCCTATAGTGCAGGTCCCATTCCTGAGCAAGTTGAAGACCAACCCAAGCATTGTTCATTCAACCCATCCCATTTGTCCAGCCCAAGTTCCCCAGATTCAAGTCAGTAAGTTGAGTTTCTTTTCTTTGTATCAGTTTCCATCCCAAGTGACCACAGGTTTGCGTGGGTCCATCATACTTATTAATTCTCTCTTGTTTGTATGACATACCATCACCATCATCATGCCATTCTGTTACCATACAATACTTACTTCACTGACCTGATATGTACAAAGTCTCAGATTTTCCCAGACTATAAACTTTGTATCTCAGGCTTCAGTCCATATCAAATTCTACTTCCTCTAGATCACAAGTCTCTTTTTCTAAGTATAAAACCATCGATTCTGCCACAACCCAAGCCAGTCAAGTCAAGTCAAGCACTCCAACCTGAACTCAAAAAGTCAGACTCTTAGCCCTACTGAACAGGGAGGTCTGGACTCATGTTTTCCAGCTTTACAGTGTGTGGTTATTGATCTACTACCTTCTCCTAGTCCCTTGGGTCCCTTTTGGGTCAAGTAAACCCACTTGCAACCCATACTTACACCATTAGGAAACCCATTCTGGGCTTTTTAGCAAATTTACACCAATGTCCGGACCTGAGTTCCCACACACCGGACCCGGTTTTCCCACGCCTCGGAACCCATTCCCATGCTCCAGGTTCTGTCGAGTTTTTGCCTCTTTCATGTTTCCATTACTGTACTTTGTTTGGGTATGTTCAGATTAGACTTTTGTACCTAGGAATTAGTTCCTAGACAGTGTGCAACCCACCACCATCATTCCTAAGCCTTTACTGTTGTTTTCAGTTTGATTGGCCACATGGGAAAATCATATATAAAAATACATCATATCTCAGATTTTCCATAGCACCTCAACACAACATCAGAATACAACAAGAACAACACTGCTCACCTTGTAGATCACTGCAGAATGCATTCTGAGAGGTCTGAGATTGAGATTTGAACTTTCATTTTTCAGCATTTACAATGAGGTTGGAATTCAAGTGGGACTGAGGATACACTGTCAGACATGTAAACAATGGGATATATTGAGTGTATGGATGTATGGATGTATGAAGACATGAATGAAACTATAGAATTGTCTAGACCATCTTAGATAGGATAAGCTGACCTGCTTTTGCTGCCACTAAATCCTGTGAAGCATACTGTAAAATTGAGATTGCTGTTCCAACTTGAATTCCAAGTTTCTGCTCCAGATATGAGAGTGGAACATATTCCTGCATAAGCTGAGATATGTGGGCAAATCCTTTTGATTTGAGGATGGGACCAAATGGTGCAAATTTGACCCCATCTTGATTTCGTTCTGGATGCTGATCAAGGTAGTTGAACCACATAACAATATTGGGAATAGGAGTGGCAATTGATGGCATACCACTGGCTGGCATAGTCTGAGGAATGGGTACAGTAGCATTAGCACTGGGTGGTGGCACTGCTGGCACTGAAACCTGGGGCATAGGTAAGGGAGCTGAAGAGCTTCCTGTGAGTGAGAAATCTGATGGCAAGTAACTTTCAGGTGGGTATAAACTGAGCATAACCCAGGCCCAGTGGACCCCAGCTGAATGGTCCTGGTGGCATACTATACATGCCAGCATGAGCATAAGATGAGGAAGAATGTTCATATGTCCCATGATCTGGAAAAAAATTTGTGTATCATGTAGAGGCTGCAATGAGGTCACAGTGTGTGTACATGGTCTAGCAGTTGTAAGGTGCAGGATGTCAGGTTTTGACTCAAGTGTATATTGCTCTGGGTCACACATCTATGCAAATTTGGATGCAATCAGTCATGGTAAATGTATCTATGAGCAAAAGAGTACCTACAATCTCCAAGGCCCACAAATATAAATTAGTGTGAGTGAGAGGGTGACAAACATTGCTTCTGGGTGCAGCAGCACCAACCAGGATTATTGGCACTCCTAGTGTGCATGGTGCACTTCCACCATTCTTGAAGCTGCACTATAATCTCCTCTATCTGGCCATTTGACTTGATCAAAGGCTTCTGCTTGACAACTGGATGTTGCTTTGAGTTTCTGGTAACCTAGTATTATGTGCAAGATGAAAAAAAGAGACATCCTTGGATGAGAATGCAAGCATAAACATACCTTTTGTTTTACACCACCTGATGGTGTGTCATCCTTGAATGCATCTTCAAAATGCATGCTGAGCAGCTTGAGGGGATGGGTCAATGGCTGTTCATTCATGAGACAGCATGGAACAAGAAGGCCTTGCATCTTGTCCATAAAAAGGCTGAGCTCATAATCTGACTGAATGGATGTGAGTCCATCCTTAGGCTTGTCAGTGTCTAAGCAGTAGCAAAGCAACATGTGGGCAGGAAAACAGCCAAGTTGCTCTGCAACCACTGAGTGAGCTTCTTCAAGTGACCCAGTTGATTCTGTAGTAAATGGTATGTTTGTGCTGCCATCCCACCGATGGACAACACAGTGAATGGTAAAATCTAAAAAAAAAAATTAGAGATTTTGATGCACAGAAACAAGTCACTGACAGGTACATAAAACACATACCACATGTTTCAGATTTGTATGCAGAGGAAGATGGTGCACAAATGGAAGCCTTTCACCCAGGCCTAGATTGACTCCAAGAAGAAGGCTTTATTTTGAGGGCTGGCTTCATGTGCTCACTTAGTTCTTTGATCTTCTTCTCAACACCATCAGAGGAATTTGTTGCAAGTGATATGTCATTGTTATCATTCTCATCTGATGACTTGCTTTGAATAGCATCAAGTTGATGGAAAAAGCCTTCTTTCTCATCAGAGTCAACATCTGAACCAATATGATCTGGGCCAGCAGAGACTCCACTAAAAAAGTCACTCACCCTCTGGGCCTGGATTAGGTCCAAGTTGACAAAGGCTGCAGGTTCATCCTCAGCCTCAGGGATCATGTCTAGATGGAAATTGAAAGGCTCAAGGAGTGGTTCTGCCATGAATTTGGATGATAGCACATGCTGTTGCTTGGATATGGGTGACTGCAACTCAGAGCCTGAGCATTGATCTTGCTGAGCAGCTACATGGCAATCTCAACTTTCATGGGCCTTAGGAGGATGATACACAAGAATCTCAGGTTGAGCACTGGAATCACAAATGGAGCATGTACAACTCGTTTCAACTACACAATTGTCAGCCAGTCCATGTGCACTGCACTTTTGACATGCAGAGGTCTCAGGATTGAACTTGCATCTGATCTTGCTTTAACAACAGTTGGAACATGTTCCTAATCTGGTTGTAGTGGCTTCAGATGTCCCATAAGCACAGTGGAAACATCAAGAATGAAAGTTGTACCTTGTGGCAGAACTACTGAGTCTGCTGTTGCTGCTGGTGCCACATTGTAAAACTCCTAGGAACTCCAAAGTGGAACTCCTAAGCTAATGAAAAGGGTGCAAGTGTAGTTCTCAACCCAGGGGATTGCAAAGAGAGAAAGAAAATGGGTGAGGGTGAATATGAATGGCTCACTAATGTCCTGAGAGAGCTGGAAAATAAGAGTCTGATTCCTCCCCATTCAGTAGGGCTAAGGAATCAACTATGGAGTTGTCAGGAGTTGTCAGGAGTTGTCAGGAGTTGCAGGA
>JBBPTO010001030.1:0-19289 GCA_038094155.1 Pulveroboletus cf. aberrans | reverse complement strand
GAGCCAGAGGCCATGATAGTGAGTTCAAGCTCAAAAAGAATGCCACATGTCAGCTGCTCAATGACTTGTACTTGCCTGTTCATGAACATAATGCATGATCAAGTATGATTGCATGCAATGCCAAAGCAGAATAAAACAGAAAAATATTCATTGCATGCAAAGATGACAATGGCCCAAGAGGATCTACAGATAACCACAATGTCTGAACCACCCAAATGAATTCTGGGGAGTAATGGTAATCAGGGTGCTAAGAAGCATTGCATATATTTCATCATACATATGTAAGCTGTGTCATAGCCATATGTGTATAAGCATCATCATGACAGAGATGATATTTCATTGCTGAAAATGCCAGCTCAATCAAGTTGAAATCAGGGGAGTAGGGTAGAAGAAACTCGCAACACATTCCTCTAGATATCCATGTGGTTTGTATAATTTGAATGATGAATTACTGTACAATAATTGAATGTACCTTGATTCAATCATTTCTAAGATGTTAGAATACTTGTGAATTCAACAATTATCCATAACAATAACTGAATTTGGGGCTGGATAAGGCTGCATTTCATCCAGCAGACCATGGATGAACTGTGAGAATGTTTCTGTACAAAATGATTCCTCAATGATTTCACAGTGGATAATTCCACCAGGGAGGGTAAGAGCAGAGAGAACAGAGAAGCTGAATAACAATAAGAAACAATCCAATAACAGGAGGGAACAAGGGTACTCCTGTTACACAGGGCAGAGAAGAGAGAGGTGAGTTGAGGATGCTCACCAAGATAGAGATCAAAGTTCTTGGGACCAAGTTTGGGTTAGGTGAAATTGATGAGATCAACCCTTGTGAGCTTCTTAGAAGCTTGATCTTGAGGGGAAAGGAATCTCATTATTAACTACATCACAGTGCTTTAAATTCATTCAGGAACCTGTATGTACTTGTGTGTGATGTACCTGGAACAAGGTTGCTAATGTCAGAATGACATTATAAGATCAGTCATGCTGCTTCACTTATTTCAAATAGATGGAGTTCAGTCTGGGTTGACTCAATACAGCAGTTGTGGAGCTAGGAAAGCTCCAGACTGATGACATCATAGCTGAGTCATAAAGACTGCATCTAGATCATCATGTGGTCGATCCTGAAGTGTAATTAATATTACACTTTAATTAGGTTTGACTGATGTGTGAGTCAAGCCTAATATTCAACCTATATTCTTTGGTAACATGAATAGCATATTACCACTATGGTCTGCCTGTATTAACAGAGCACAAGACATAGTGTTCAATTCAGAGAATCTCAACACTCCTCACTAGAGTGTTACATACTTTAAGGGTATGAAATGAGTTTCAAAGCCTTTATGTTTTGTTGAAACTTGACATTTTCCAGATTCTTGGTGAAGATATCTGTGAATTGTTTCATTGTTTTGACATAGAATAGTTCAACTTCTTTGAATCTGATCACTTCTCAGATGTAGTGATCATTATTCCTGACATGTTTTGTGTGACCTTCCTATACAGGGTTTGATGCTAAGAACATTGCACCTTGATTGTCCACACATAAGGGAATTGGCTTGAGTGGAAAGCCTAGTGCTTCAAATAGGATTCTTATTCAGACTATTTGCTTTGCCACTTCTGTCATTCCACAGTATTCCACTTCAGTGAATGAGAGTCTAACATGTTTTTGTTGCCTTGAGAGCCATGAGATCATTCAATTTGCAAGGAATATAGCATATCCAGTGGTGAATCTTGATATTGCTACATCTCTAGTCCAATCTGTGTCAGAGTATGCTATAAGACCATCTTGAGGACTGTTGGTAGAGTATTTGATACACAAATTATTTGTTGAAGAAACATAGCAAACTATCCAGATCACCTTCTGCAAATGTTCTTCTGTTGGATTTGCAGAGAACTGTGACATTGTGATTACTGCAAATGCACTGTCTGGTCTTGTTCTGAGGATTGGGAATAGAAGTAATCCTATAACAGATCGAAAGAGGCTTTGAATCTTGTAATCAGGTTTTTCCTATTTTGATGGCATAGGAGTATATCCAGAGGGTAACGGTGTTGTAACTGTTTTACAGCTTTCTTGGCCAAAGCATTTGATGACATTTTCAGCTTAGGCTATTTGGTCAAGGACAAGAGTTTGCTTGATTTGATCTCTTGTTATCCCTCATGGATAGTTATTCCTTTGCATCTGCAAGATCTTTGCATTCCCATCTCTTCATGAAAAATTCCATTTCTTTGAGGACTAGTGTTTTATCACTACCCATGAAAAGCACATCATTAATGTATATCACAATGATGATGAAGATCTTTCCTTTCTTTTTTATGTAAACTCTGGGATCAGTATATAGCCTTTGATGGCCAAATTTGATAAGGGAAGCATGGTATGCCTTGTTCCATTGGAGTGCAGCTTGCTTTAGTCCATATATGGCTTTTATTTAATAGACAGACTTTTGAAGGATTCCTTGGATCTAGGAGGCCTTCTGGTTGCATCATGTAGATCTCTTCATTAAGATCTCCATACAGAAATGCTATTTTGATGTCTAGCGCTGATATTTCCCAATCATGTAGTGCTGCTAGAGTTAGAAGGAACCTGACTGTTTCAAATCAAGTAACAGGTGAAAAGGTATCTTCATAGTCCACACCAAAGATTTGTGTGAAACCTTTTGCAACATATCTTGCTTTGACATGGTTGCCTGTTCTGATAGCAAAAACCCATCTCCCTTTCACTGGGTGATGGTCTCTGGGCAAATCTACAAGCTTCCAGACTTTCCTATCACATAGAGATTTCATTTTGTCTTCACATGCAGTCTGCCATGCAAATAGAGTGGAGGACATACAAAAGGAGGGCGGAGCACCCTTGAAGTTGTACCAGAGTTATGCTGGAGTTATACTTTGACAGTGTGTGCATTGTAAATTATTCTTTGACCATTCTGATGAACATTAGAACCATAATCATGGTCCTAACCCCTGGGCCTTATCAGCTCCGGCTTCATTCTCGCATCAAGTGCCCGACTGCACTGTTGTTCGCACTTTCAATTCGCTAGTTGGCATTATGCATCATGCAAGCAAGAATGTACCCTGTGAAGAGAAAACAATGACTGAAGAGACAAAATGCACTAACAACAACCCATTAAAGGTTGCATTTTCAATTTCATCATCATTTGAAGTTTAAACAGGAAGTTTGAGACCATCAATGCTTTTAAATACTCCATGCAAGCGTGAGTGGCATTGTTGGACCAGATTTGACAATTCTTCGAATTCCACAACTTGTGGCCATGAGATCTGAGCTTCCGGCATTGTTCTGAGGGTTTCAAGCAGCACATGCAAGCCAAACTTGATATATTGAAAGGCAGTGGATGGAACAATTGCAAATATTTGCTGCAAGCTCATCTTGTGCATTGTTGAGTTCAGGTAATGCAAAATAAGCCCAAGTGCACCCATCCAATGCAATGAATGTCAGCTGGGATACTGGTATCCAACCATGCTTGTATCTGAGCAGGGCAGGGAGGTTGTGTACCAGAAGGTGGAGAAGCCAGAAGTGAGAATGTATTCAAAAGTTTCAACATCAAAGCCCATGGTGATAATGAAAGCTCTATTATTCTGGCGACCATAGAGTCTCTGCCAGGGACTATCTCCTCAAGGATCAGGGAGGAGCTAGGAGTGACAAAGATAAAAGTGATGTTGATTTCACCTCTCAATATGGGAATGGTGTTGAAGCTCAACTCCAGCTACAACCACATCTGTGAGTTCTAGTATGTATTCATGTTCTTCATCTGCAACATCTTTGTTGTCCTCAGAGGTAGCAGTAAGGTCCATGATGGTATCCATGTTGTGGTGAGGTGCTTGGATGAGGTCAGAAATTTTACTATATTAGCCTGTGGACTGTAGGCATGGATAGATTTCAGGATTATTAATTATTTCAAATAATGTTCAAGCTCTATTCTACTTGAATTTTTCCCACAGAAAGGCATTCAGTAGGAACATATGGTGCTCTTGATCTTGGTTCCACTGGGTAAGGATCCATTAGATATGTGTGTGCCAGTTCAAGCATGTGTGTTGCTCTTTTTGAAGAGTCTAGAAAGTATCTGTTGGTCATTTTGCCCATAGCACATCCTTTACAAGGAGGATGAGACATGGGGATGGCACATTGAGATAGGCCAGTAAGATTTTTGACTCCATGTCTCAAACCATTGTCACTTATGTGTTCAAAGCGCTGGTGCCATATTTCATATGAAGAGGTCTCTTGTAGTGTGGTTACTTGATGATTCATTGGTGTAATCTGAGATGACTGAAACCAATGTAACTTAGACTGTGGTGAGAAAGCAGATGCCTGTATCACAAGTCTACCATAGTTGTCCCAAATTCTGGATTCTTTTCCTTCAATCTCACATCTGAAGCCATGCAGAGTGAGAGTTGGAAGTGAAATTGTATGCTCTTTTGCTTTTGAAGTATACCAGACTTTTTATAAGGTGATCAAAGGTTTACCATCTTGTAGAATGATAACCTTTTCAGGTTCATAGCTTATTAATAGTGAATTGTCAGCAGTTTTTGCATACAAAGTTCTGTTGCCTATGTGGGTGAAGTCATCTATATATGGTGAAAGATGATTAGAACATACACTGTCAACAAGCCAATGATCTTGTGCTTGAAATTCTGTAATTGTATATACATACATTTTGCATTGCGGAAGATGTGGCTAGGCCATTTGTTCCCATGTTCTTGTCTCTCACAGTATAACAGTTACCATAAGTTGATTGCACTCCAAGGTTTACATTGTAATCTGTTGAATTTCCTATGTCTAGATCATAATGATTGTTCCTCAGGTAATACCCAGAGATATCCCAGAATAACCATAGCTGAAAGAACCATAGGGTTTATGATAATCTGCATATCAATGAGGTTGATCTTTTCATGTCACATCTTCTGTTTGATCTGTTAAACCTCCTCAAAATAGAACCTGCTTCCTTTTTCCTTTTTCATCTTTTCTCCTGTTGCATACTAGAGGTGTTTGTGCTCCTTCATCTGTTT
Source organism: Pulveroboletus cf. aberrans (assembly GCA_038094155.1). NCBI lineage: Eukaryota > Fungi > Basidiomycota > Agaricomycetes > Boletales > Boletaceae > Pulveroboletus > Pulveroboletus cf. aberrans. The sequence continues at coordinate 14,261 of JBBPTO010001030.1, read as the reverse complement.
GATTGGAAGGGTCTCTGCCTTTTGACAGGTTGTCTCTGCAATCAAGCAGGCTAGAATGAGAGTGTATGCTTTGGAATAAGAATGGGCCTACTGATGAGCATAGGCTCTTCTGAAAGCAAACAATTGATGAATTAGGAAAGGCCACTGGTTGAATGGATATAGGGGATGCAGTGTAGGGAGAATCCCATGCTTTAGGTGGTGCACCAGCCATATTCATCCTGATGTCTTCATCCTGTTTACCATTGAGGGTGGTGCTGAGAGGATTAGGACAGTCTCTAATGTTAGTTTCTTCTTCAGCATCAAAGAACTGTTGAGCATCTTCTTCAAACTCTGCTTCCTCTGCCACACCAACAAAGCCTTCTATCATCTTTGCACCTGATCCTCATCCTTTGCCAGTTTTCTTTTTGTAGTTTTGATAATCAATGCATCTCTGTTGCTTCTTCTCTTGATGTTGAGAGGCACCAGGTCTAAATCCTTTCTTTTTGGCTTGTGACCCATTTTTACCTTGGGTATGCTTGCTGCAGCTTTGTCCCATGGTTTGAAACTGCCACTTGTTTTGCTGTAGTGGCCCTCTCTCGAAAGGATTTGTTCTATTTGTGGTTGCATTTCATGCTTCTGCAACATCCTTGCATGTCCTTTTGAAGAACCTTGTATACTGTGCGCTTTTTTGAGATTAATTTCTGCAAGGACAGTATTGTGGACAGGATCTTGAGTAAGATTTTCAATGTTGGTAGATTGTGTCAAGTTTGACACAAGGTAATTGAGGTGTTTTGGTAGTCAAACCATGCAATATATGGCTCAAGCAGATTCAGCTTGATTGTCTTCTGCAAGTTCAAGCTTGTTGAAGAGAGTTCAGACACAATGTAAAACAGCAAAATGACTTGGAATGAAGTCCTAAGCAATAAATAGGGATGCAAGTGGATATCTTGACCCAAGGGGATTGCAAAGAGGGAAAAGGAAAAAGAAGAGGACTGTAGAAATGGCTCACTAAATGTCCACAGGACACTGGAAAACTAGATTCTGGCTTCCCCCATTTGATAGGGTTAGAAAACTAACTAATCTTGCAGGACTTGAGGGGAACTTGAAGGGGAACTAAGGAAAAAGACTAGGGAACCGGACTTAGAGGCTTAGAAATGGTGGTGAATTGCACACAGTCTAGGAACTAATTTCTAGGTACAAAAGTATAATTTGAGCATACCCAAATGAAGTACAGTAAAGAAAACATGAAAAAGATGAAAACCCAACTGAACCCAGAGCACAGGAACATGTTCCGAGGTGTGGGAACACCAGGTCCAGAACATCAGGTTCAAAGTTAACCTTCAAAATTCAACTAGCTTGACTCGGATTGGGACAAATGGCACCAGAATGGTGTCAGGATTAATAGGAGCACAAGATAGGGGATATTGAACCATGGGAGAACTCAGGATATCACTGTAGGGAACTCCAGTTTTCTACAATGAATCACGTCCTTTGCGAATTGTTCAACACTGTCTGTTCTGATCTTCACATTGTCAAGGTCAGCTTGAAGGCTGAACTGTGCTGAAATCCCTGATGCTTGATAGAGATTCTGGAGAGCTATCCAAGCATCATGGGTCTTAGATTTGGTGATGTCATTAGCATCTGCTTGAGTGCCATCAACAATATAGTGCATATCATAGGTTGAGAGTCTTGCAGCAATGTTGATGTCTACAGACATGCAAAGATTTCCATAGACTCTGTCATTGAGCAAACACCAGTTTGCTCTACTTGCTGCAACAGTGCCAACCCGGGTCCATATTTCATTAGCAAGTTCCTGAAGGTTGTAAGCCTTAAGAAAGTTTTTCATCCTTTCTCTCCATTTCAGGTAGTTATTGTGACCATTTAGAACAGGAATGTGACCCAAAAGTGTACCATCAGTTTGAAGAGTTGTAGGATCAGTGGAAAGTTTAGCCATTTTAATTTTGGCTAAGAAGAACAATGTTAGTAAAACATTGAAGATGTCATCAGACATGTAATGATCAAGAATAGCTTGAAAGTCTGGTCTTCCATTTTTAGATATTCAATCAGAGCTAACTGATCTTCCTGATTCCCTGAATTGATCTGCTATATTCATACATATGTCGTTCAGTTTGAGTTAGATCCAGTGTTCCAGGTTCCTGAATTGCATCATGTGGAGAGAGTAGGTGCTCTTTGACTTTTGCAACAGATTGTTCCTCTGATGTCAAACCTTGCCTTCTCCAAGTCTTTTTTCTTTTTTTCCACTTTGGTTCTTGATCTCTTCTCATTTCCCATTCCTTTGTTCTAAGTTCTTTGTATCTTGTTCAATTAATGGGACTAGATGTTATTGCAACACAATCCCATTTTGGCATCAGTCTTGATAATATTGCTTTGAAGTTTGTATTGTAAGTCCCTGCAAAGAAATGCACGTTTGGCAATACATCATCAGATTGAATTCTGGATCAAATCAAGATGTTTTGAATCAAGCATGTCACAAAAGGAATAGAGAAGACTTGAGGGAAGTAAATTGATAGTTCAAGAAAACTTCTGAAAGGCTCCTTGAAGTTGAAAGAATATACAAAGGAAGATAGGCATGAGGTAAGTGGCCAGGAGGGAGGAACATCTGTGCAAAAGGAAGAGTTGTCATTAAATCATCCTGAGATGCCTACATTTTTCTTTCCCAATGATTGCAGCTCTCCTTCATGGTAATCTTCTATGATCTCTTTCAAGATGCTTCTTCAAGACCGCATCTGTAAAACCTTGATAATTGATCTGACATTCTTTGTCAATACCATAGATTATATGCCTTTGCTGGAAGAAGGAAGAGATTGCCAATGAAGGTGAAGTCGATGGTCCATAATTACCAGCATCATCTCCCATGCAGGGATTTCTTCTTCATTCATTCTCCAGTCAATGTTTTCTACATCCATGTTGGAATGAAGAGATCGGAGAAGAAGTTGTTATGACTGGAATTACAGTGATTCATTTGGATCACCTCAAACCCAAACCAGTGAGCTCAGATATGACAAGTTTGACAATAATACTAAACTGGGAATGCCCAACCTGCTCCTTCATAGATGTCTGCCAGAGGTTCCTCATTACATGCCCAACTGTTGATTCCTTCTTGGTCCTCCAACCTCCACCTGGTCTTGATCCATTGAAGTTTGACTGGGTAAACCAGCCTTGGAGTCAGGAAGTTGACCATCTAAGGGTGAATGTAAGGATGTGAAGATGAATAGAGCTTCAGACATGGGACCATCAAGTAGTCCCCCCTGTGCCAAACTCCAAAGTTGATATATCCTGGGTGAAGATGAAGTGGGAGTTCAACTGGGGTCAGAGAAACCCTGTACTCAACTTTGCCCAGCAGATTGATCCAATAAAATTGTTAAAGGAATGGTGGTTGGTTTAGATCTGGTTGGACCCATTCTTCTCACATTTTCAAGATGTTTTCTTCAACCTCTGCTCACTGCCATTACCTCAGGTAAATCAAGTTCTTAAATTCATTGTGATTGGTACTTTTCTGTTCTAGAAGGCCCAAATATGGACACAGATGTAGATCCATACAGACTTCTTCATTGATGAGATGGAGACAGAGAAGAACCAGAGTTGATTCCAGATGGAAATTGGGGATGTCCAGACAAAGATGGTGGGAGCAGGAGAAAAGAGGAAGATAACAAATATAAGAGAGGAAGTTCAGCATAGTGTCCTCATATGAGGTATTGTTGATTGAGGTGTGAAAAGAGGTGTTCTGGGATGAGGATGAAGGAAGATCCTTGATATGCTAATAAAGGATATCAAGAACCCCCTTTTTTGAACAATTTGATTATTGTTTCCAGTGTAGATATGAGCTTTGCCTCTCAGAAAGTAGCAGTTGCACCAAGTGCAAGGTGCTGAAGAGAGGTTGACTTACATAGACTGCTATAGATCTCCAGATAAGAAAATAGCAGGTCAGTAACACAAAGAAAGAAAGCAAAGGAATGATTGGTTCATCACAGGGAAATTGCAGGTAGAGAAACAAGGGAAGTCGACTGCAGGGCTTATATAACACCTTGATAGACAACCTAGAAGAGCTCCTGAATATCTCAGACATGGCTGACTGGCAACAGGACTTGATTCTTCTAGGATCAAGAAAAGATCCAGATATGACTGGATTGATGAGGACAAAGACTCAGACTCAAAATGAGTGAAAGATAGATGATTCTTCCTTTCTACACTGTGTGTGAAATACATCTTTAATAGTCTGGGCACATCTGAGACTTCAAATAAATGTAAAGAAGAGAGCATCTGACATGAATCCAGCAACTGGATCACAATATACAGTGAGCTCAAAAACCCTTTCCATGTTTGCCTTATTTGCAGTGTGATGCACACTGCCTACCCCTGTGGGGATTTCACTTAGGCTTGGTGGAGGTATAAATAGAGAATGCTCCTGGCCTTCCAACTGGTCCCTGAGTCATGTGATAGAATTCACATGGTGCGGAGATATGGCTATTTTAAAACAGTAATGTCATGGAAAGGGTTTTTGAGCTTTTGCATTTACAAGGGTATTGATGTATTATTAGTACTTGGTATAACCTCCTTTTGCTTTGAGCACTGCTTGAATCCTTCTAGGCATGCTCAATTAGTTTCTGACATTCCTCAACCGGTATTCCCTCCCACTCCTCTTTAACTCTTGCCCACAATTCATGAATTCCACTAGGAGGGTTTTCATGCTCTGCAAGCCTTCTTTTGAGGTAACCCCAGAGGTGTTCAATAGGGTTTAGGTCAGGAGACTGTGCAGGCCAGATCATAGTCCTAAATTCCTGTTCTTCTAACCACTCCTTGACCCTTTTGCAGGTATGCTTGGAATCATTATCCTGCTAAAAGATGATGTCAGGAGAATTAAGACTTTAATACTCTAGTGTTTGCTGAAGTTCATCCTTCAAAATCTGAAGGTAAATGTCACAATCCATCCTGCCATCAATCTTGGTGGCAAGTCCCACCCCCTTCCAAGTCATACAGCCCCACATTATCAAGGAACCACCACCAAACTTGAGGGTTCCTTGCATCAGCCTTCACTAAGCCCCTCTCCTGCCTTTTTCCATGTCCATTTGTGCCCATCTGACCCCATATATTGATTTTGGTTTCATTGGACCATATCACCTTCTTCCAGTCCCCCAGAGTCCAATCCTTGTGAGCATAAGCAAAGTTCAAACAAGCCTTATGATGTCTAGCAGAGAGGATGGGACATTTGGACTTGACCACAGCATTCATACCAGATTTTTTCAAGTAAAGACAGACTGTAGTTGCAGAAAGGGGTTGGTTGATAATGTTAGTAAGGGATTTGGCCACTTGAACAGTGTTTTCAGCTTTGCCAGAGGTGATAAGATGTTAGGCATGGTGAATATTGGTAGGGGAAAGCTTGCAAGGGCAGCCTCCCACAGCTTTGGGAAGGGTAGAACAACCCTTGGAGTGAAGTTTAGATATAGCAGAATGGCTGACACCAGTTTGCTTGGCAATGTCTTCACCAGATTGGCCAGCATCAAGCAGAGAAAGGATAGAATTTTATTGAGTAAGGGAGCGGAATCTAACCATGATGCTGGTTGAAAACTAAGAGGTGTGTGAACTTTTTTAAACTCAGACATACTATTTCCATGTATGTATTTGTTTCAACAACCAAATACAGCCAATTATTCTACTACATAACCATGATCTGGGTTATCAATTTAAAAGCTCAAAAACACTTTCCATGACATCACTGTTTTAAAATGGCCATATCTCCACACCATGTGAATTCCATCACATGACTCACAGACCAATCTGATAGCCAGGAGTATGCGCCATCTATAACTCCACTGAAGCTAAGCGACATTCCCACAGGAATAGGTGGTGTACATCACACACTGCAAATAAGACAAACATGGAAAGGGTTTTTGAGCTCACTGTAAAACACCCTGTACATAGTATCTGGTACACTATACATACAGTAGAAATCATTCCAGTAGATGAATTGGATTGAAAAGAGATGGATATGAAGAACCAGAAACATATGAGTAGAGCAGATCAGACATGGATTGAATGACACAGATGCTTGATGACTTGACAATGATCTAGTGAAAGTCACATAGATATAGAATGTCTGGATACAGACCTAAGAAGCAATGGCTCCTTACAGCACCTTCTTTGGTACTTCTGGGTATACCTCTATGATGTCACTGGTCTTGACTACTTGATAAAATGGTTTGGTGATGTATAAATCAAGGAGACCTTCTGTAGATCTTCTTGCAACCAGAATCTTTTTATTAAAGTCCCAGTGGTGGACTTGTTCTCTTTCTAAAAGGATAGTACATCAGGTACAGGGAGCAAAAAGTGAAACTGCAGGAAATACCAAGTCAGGAGAGCAGATTGCTTTTTCCAAAATGGGAATTAATCTGCAAGTATTGATGAAAGCACCTCTTCAGGCAGCCAGATCCCAGTTGATAAGCCTTATCTTAAGCTCTTCTGAAAAAATTCCCAAACTAAGGAAGTTCTAGAATCTTCTTGTGTAATCAGGTCCATCAAATAAGTCCTCTTCAGAAGCAAGTGTTAGAGCAGGTGCAGGAGAAATGGATGATTGTTGCAAAGAAGGTGACTCAAGTCTTGAGGGAATTTGAGGCAACAGTCCCAGTGACTCTGCTTGTTGATGTAAGATGTCAGTGCCCTGCTAGAGAATGATGAGGATGGACTGAAATCAGAATTTTGAGATCTTGAAGGATTTGAACCACTGGATGTATATGGATATTCAGGAGGTGTTTCTGGATCTTCTTGTTAACTAATTAAAGGGTCAGAATTTCCCAAATCAGGAAGTGAAGATTATTGACTAGGTGGAAGATTAGCTTCCTCACCAATGGGTTCTAGTCCCATTCTATGAGAGCTACAACTGAAGATAGTAATCCCACCTTCAAAGATGGCAGTGTAGAATAGGAACCAGTTTTCATCATCAGTGAAATCTATTAAGAGGTGAGTGATATCCCTCCATCAAAATTCATACAGCCTATCAGTTATTCTGTAGGCTTGTATCAAAGTGATGTCAAAGCATGCAATTAGAATAGAAAAAGCATCAAAGAACCCATAAACAAGAACTCTGTCTCTCTGCAAGGCAGGAGCAGGAGGCATAATGAAATATTTCAAAAGATACAGCCTGCTTGCCCACTATGCCTAGCTGGGGCTCATAATCTAAGATGAGAATGCAAGGGTACTTCTGTTGTACAGGGCAGAGAAGAGAGAGGTAAGTTGAGGATGCTTACTGAGATAGAGATCAAAGTTCTTGTGATCAAGTTTGGGTTAGGCAAGACTGACAAGATCAACCCTTGTGAGGTTCTTAAAAGTTTGATCTTGAGAGAAAATGAATCTCATTATTAATTTCATCATGGCACTTATTGCCTTTAAATACATTCAGAAACCTGTATATGCTTGTGTGTGATGTACCTAGAACAAGGTTGATGATGTCAGAATAACATTATAGGATCGGTCATGCTGCTCCACTTATTTCAAATAGATGGAGTTGAGTCTGGGTTGACTCAACACAGCAGTTGTGGAGATAGAAGAGCTCCAGACTGATGACATCATAGCTGAGTCATAAAAACTGCATCTAGATCATCATATATTCAATCCTGAAGTGTAATTAATATTACACTTTAATTAGATTTGACTGATGTGTGGGTCAAGCCTAATATTCAACCTATATTAGTAACATGAATGGTGTATTACCACTATGGTCTGCCTGTATTAACAGAGCACAAGACCTAGTGTTCAATTCACAGAATCTCAATATCAAATAAATATGAAAGTAATCTAAGAGTGACACATTATTGACCACAAATGAAAAAGGCCTTGCATTGTGCTTTGATTCCTTGGATAGACTGGGCACAACCATGGTATGTTGTACAATGATCAACAGAGCTCTTATTCACAATGACAAGTTGCTGAAGGTCATCCTTGCAAGACATTCCAAGTACTTCTCAATGGATCACTCAGCAACAACACATGTGACCTGAAACATAATAAGAACACAGAAATTCAAAGCAGAACAACTTACCCTTTTCATAGTAAATCCTGCTTTGTGAAGCATGTGCCAGATTGTAGCACATGAAAATACACAGCCACATGATGCAATGAGCTTTTCTTGAAGTTCATCTATATAAAGATCAGGTGTCTTGGTGACTGTGCCTAACAGAAACTATAGCATTATGAAATTCAATGCATCAGCAGTCAAACAATACATCATATCTTGACATCAATGTCATGAAGATGTCAACCCCCCTCCTGTTCTTTCAGAACTGCAGTCTCTCTTGAATTTGATGTAATTCCATGGGTATTGAAGTATGAAAAAATGCACCTGACTGAACAGACCAAAAGATCCAAGCTGATAGCAATACATTCAAAGTCAAGCAATTTTGAGAGATGTATTACAGCCCATTGGATTTCCGTGGAGGACCAATGTCCTTGTGGATTGCCTGGAGGACAGATTCAAGTGTAAAGACAAGGAACTGTGGTTGGCATAAATTTTCCAAACTGTGAAATTTTGACTTTTTTCAACTACTTCAATTCACTCCCAGTCAGTCTGGAATGTAATCTTTACAGCCATCTGAGTTGAATGCTATTGTTGGCATCAAATTCTGGTGAGGCCGTGAGGTGCTATGTGTTACGGCCAACCTGGGAGAGGGCAGGCATAGAACCATTGGGACTGCAGTCTTAACCATGGACAAGGTGGTGACAGAGCTTGACAATTGCAAGACATCTACAAGGAGCCTACCTACTAGCAAGGTTTGGCAACAAAGGTTGCTACCGAGCTAACAGTGGCCAAAGTACTTCCGAGTTAACAGTGGACAAGGAGTCTGCCTATGATTGAGAACAGACGACAAGGACTTCTGAGTTAACGGTGGTAACTCCTCAATTAAGGGTCGTTCAAGGTAACAAAAAGCAAGAGGGTATCAAGGCTACCCTTGGGCCTGTATCGCAGAGCGGGAACAATGATGTATTTCAGTGATGATACAAAGAAGGTAGAGAACAGTAAGACTAGACTGAGGAGCATAGGTGTGACAAAGTGGGTTTATATATACAAAGGAATTCAGGGCAGGCATAGAATGTGAAGGAATATGATGAAAGGAATTGCTGACAAAGCAAGTGGTAGAAGTCACATGAAGTGTAACTGGAGTGAATGATGAGTCAAGGTATCATAGTCAGCGATGAAAAGAAATAAATGTCCAAGTTGGGACTTATACCCATGCATATGTAAGCATTAAGTCAAGGAAAAGCATAGTCTGAGGTAAATCATAACACTATGACAGCAAGAAGGTGTTTTGAGTCACAATTTCCCATGCAGCCAAGCTCAGTGAAAAAGTCAGTAAGAATGGCCAGTCTGGTTCCTGAGCAGCCTGGCAAACTGGTATCCAACTATGGCTCATAGCTGGCTCAAAGCCAAAGCCACGCCAACTAGGGCTCAGTTGAAAAGTCAATATTTTCACACAGCTGTTGAAAAAGGTAGTTAATAACTGGTTAATAACTTGTTGGGAATTCAGGGCTGGTTTCAGGCTGTTGAAAAGTGTGATAAATTCATGACCTAAGGCGGTCCAGACTACTTCAATTACCGGACGTCTGCGAGGCTATTCAACCGTGACCACAGTGCATCATACATCCAGTCTAAGTCTATGTTACTAGTAATCTGCCACTGCCCAGGCCAGCGAATGAAATGATGCTTTCCAACATAGCCCTTTGTATGATTTCAGTATAAATTAACATTCATGAAGGTGTGGTTATCATCAGTAAACCTCAAGACAGTGATCAAAGCTCTCACACCAGTTCCAATGCAGTTACCATCAGCAGAGTCACTTGCTCTGAACGAATTCCTGCATGTCCTCAAGTATCTGCAGAGACTTCTGCAGGGTCTACCCCATGAATTACCTGTCAGAAATGGTGCAACATCGAAATATGTGAGCCTCTTGTCATTCGAATTAGATGAAGACCTGCTGGATTGAACTGGAAGTGAGATTGGAGCATTCAATGAACAATTCAAGCAGATCTTCAGGTGGAAGACTCGAACTACTGGTGATGAAATCCTGTCCATCTGTTACAATTTACTCCGGACTATGCTTTTTCCTTGACTTATCGCTTACATACACATGGGTATAAGTTCCAACTTGGACGTTCATTTATTTTCATTGCTGACTATGATACCATGACTCACCATCTGTTCCCATCGCACTTCATGTGCTTTATCTCACTTGCTCAGTCAGCGATTCCTTCCATTGTATTCCTTCATGTTCTATGCCAGCCCTGAACTTCTCTATGTATATAAACCTGCTTCATCATATCTATGTCCCTCAGTCTAGTCTTACCATTCATTACCATTTCATACCTTGTCATTGTCAGAATACATTGTTGTTCCCACTCTGCAATACAGGCCCAAGGGTAGCCTCAATACCCTCTTGCTCTTTGTCACTCTGCACGACCCTTAATTGTGGAGTTACCACCATTAACTTGGTAGTCCTTGTTGTCGGTCCTCGATTGTAGGCCGACTCCCTTGTCCACCATTAACTCGGAAGTCCTTGGCTGCTGTTAGCTCAGTAGCAACCCTAGTCGCTGAACCTCGCTAGTAGGTAGGCTCTTTGTAGATGTCTTGCAATCATCAAGCTCTGTCACCACCTTGTCCATGGTTAAGACCGCAGTCTCAACGGTTCTACGCCCGCCCATCCCCAGGTCGGCCGTAACACCATTGAGGAAAGAGGAGAACTGATCATGGCAGTGACTGATTACATGGTGGATTGCATTAAAACCTCATCCCGATGCTCAAATTCTGAGTGTAAGTCACATTTTCAACCATGAACATGCACTACCACTTATTATGGAACATAGATTTTGGCTATGAAAATCTCTGCAGTCCTTGTCAACTCAATGCCTGATCAATGGACTGGTTCAACTCTCACATGGATGAATTTACCACTATGTGCCAGTCAAAACCCACAAACCCTCCTCAACATGATTGTAATTAGATAGTGGTATAGGTTGGCTTGCACGGTGAGCAATATCTACATGCTTACATGACAATGCAACTTGAAACTCACATCACAATCTGCTTCCCAACTCAAAGGAAAATTCTTGGATGCCATGAAAGCCACCTTACCACCCTGTTGTCAAGTTTTGTGATATAAAGAAGGATTTCCTGAAAGCCGTCACTGAGTCTGCAGTGGGTGGTCAAGGACAGGATCATGAGGATAACTATGAAGCAGATGTCCAATCAGACAGTGACAGTGGTGAGGACGAGGAGTCAGAAATGGTGCATGAGCTTGAGAATCCTTACAGGTTTGGTTTGAAGTTAGCAGGTCAAATGGACAGCTCAGATTCAATTATGGACCTGGAGAAGAGGTGGATCTGCAGGCCAACAAAGATATCTCTCTTGATCTTCTCATTCTGCATGAGTTCTTGTCCACCAAACAACCAGCCTTGATCACTGTCCCATCACAGAGACAAGCACCCTCAAAGAAGTCCATTAATTCCCTCACCAGCGAGCTGAACTGGGACTTCTAAGTATTCACACATTTTCACAGGTCGAGATTTATCAACTGCATGAAAAATGCTTTTTTCACTAGTAAATAACAGCTTATTTAAAAACAGTTAGAAACACCTGTTATAGCCATTTTTGTAAATAATGGCAATCACGCCAGATTATTGTTCATTACACAAATGCTCCTGGAGAGTCAACTCATGGGACAACTTTTTGCTGCGCTCACCACACAACTCGACCACCATGGGCAAGCTTCGCATCCCTCCTTATAAGTGTCATGTCCAGCAGATGTCCCAGTCTTCTAGCAGCAATGATGAGCATGAATTGGATCCAGAACTCCATGCTGAAGGTCAGCACAAAGATGAAGACTCTGACGAACGTGATCAGCTTCTGCCTGATGACGAGGATGACCGTGATGGGGACGGTTCTGGCAGGGAAAACAAGCAGGTTGGCGATGAGCAGCCCTCCGATGAAAAAGCACAAGCAGGGCAGTTCCAAAAGTAGCACATACATTCAGCTTTCAGTCGTTCATTGTATTCCACTAATGATTCCTAGCTATCATGCAGATGTCTGAGCTGGTTACGGTTGCTAAGACTATCACGTTCATTGCTACAATCACTTCTGCCACCGAAACGAAGAAACCACAAGCAAAGTGTGCCTCAAAACCAGGCCTGGAGTTCGTGTTTGGCCTCGATGAGCCGTGGGATACCCTACATGCACAGACCCTTGCAAAAATCTCTGCTGCTCTCAATCCAACCATGATTGACTTTGAAGACTACAGTATCTCCTTCTTCATTCCTCACATTCTACCAAAGCTGGGTCTTGCACTCATAAACCAAGTTGACTTCAAGGGGCTTCTCAAGCAGGCAATGAATCTTACAGGAAAGAACCCTTTCATCAACCTTATTGTCATTGAGAAGGACAAAGCAAGCTCTGAGGGTTGTGAGGGTGACGATGATAACCATGGTAAAGTCACATTGAAGAAAAATAAGAAAAAGGTCTTTCCTTCTTTTGGTATTCTATATTCTCATCGAAACATTTGACAGAAGGAATCTGAGACACGTCTTCCTGGATGTGAGAAAAAAAGCAAGTTTATCAAAGAGTTGCATGAACGTTGGGATTGCAGCAAACCTGATGCCGTTTGCCCATCCCCCCATTGTTACGTGATCTCAGTGACTGAAGAGCATCTTGTCAAAACTTGATATTCGCTTTCTGCTCTTTTGTTACATAACCAAGGTTCTAGATCATGATAACATAATCATCGGTCATTTTTTCACTCTTATATTGTTTCATCATTCTTTATAGAAACAAGATACTTATGCCATTGGCTAGTATCTATATCCTACCAATTCCTTCGGTCATTCAGTCATGTTTCATGACTCATTCCTATTCATATATGATAGAGATCTATACAGGTACAAACAGTCCTGTAAAGTATTTAGGGAGAGCTCCCTCATGGTCACTCTCTAGTTAGAAACCTATTCAACTTAGACAGTCAAGTCGAGTCCCCTCCTTCTCTGTCTTACTCCTAGACCCTCTATCTTGCAATACTCCATTTACCCTTGGTGAGTTCTTCCACCAAGGTCCATAACCTTTCCTCTTCCTATCAGTCCCTTGACTGATAGGACTGTCTGCTACCTTGGAGGATGAGATAAAGAGATCTTTGCATCTCTTTACATCTTCCACTCAACCCAGAGCGATTTGATTGTTGGGCATCGGCCCTCGTATGTGCAATACAGTGGAGCTTTTTACGGCTCATGCCCGCTCGCTCGAGTTCTTGAAAGATAGTTGTGAAATGGACAGAGATAAAGCGGTTGTTTTTGATGAGTGAAAGCAGTTTGTCAAGGAAGTAACTAGGGTTGGCATGAATGAGGCTCAGAATGTAGTCGAGATCTTCATGATCCAAGAGATGGGGGTGACCATGTAGAGAGGAGGGGTTGGGGTTGACGACATCTCTGGTTCATGCCAAAGCCTGAGGATTCAATAAAACATGTGCTCCAAGAAGCCACAGCAGTCGAGGATATCAGGAAGTTGGACTAAGCCACATTCATGGAGTCTGATGGCTGCGATCTTCACATCACAGCTGATTTGGCGGTTTGGCATGGTGTATGGCAGTGGGGATGATTGTTTTTGGGCTACATACTATACATAATCTCACAATGTCGCGCGAGTCGCGACTGCCATTATTTACAAAAACGGCTGTAATTATTGCCGTTGGAGGGACAATATTTATTCACTGTGTCAAATAGTCAGGTCGAATTATTAACTGAGCCCTAATGCCAACACTAGAGGGCAAGACAGCAACAGCGGCTAAGGTGGCAGGGGTGTGCTAGACGAGCATCAGCAAAATAGCAAACATCTAATTCATCTTATTCGCATCTAATTCGGGCTTATTGGCTTACCATAAGCTGCCATAAGCTAATAAGCCCGAATAAGACGCGAATAAGACGAACAAGACAAAATTAGACGATTGCTATTTTACTGATGGAGAGCGGGGAGAATACAATGGTGACACGGCAACCGCGAGAGCACGGTTTCCGTGTTGTACGACATTGCCAGGTTCTCGCACGAGGGCAATAGTATGGTGACGACGTGGAGACAGCGATGGCGATGCAACGACAACGGGGCCCCTGAGGGTGAAAACATGGTCGCTACGTCATCGTCGTGCAGTCATGTGAAGGAGAGAGGGAGAGGTGAAGAGGGCGGGGTGGAAGGAGACGGAGAAGGAGAGACGGCGATGGCCGCCGTTGAGCGCTATGTACGC
>JBBPTO010001029.1:2617-19292 GCA_038094155.1 Pulveroboletus cf. aberrans | reverse complement strand
TATGTAATCCCTTGGACACATTTTTGTTGCATGTTTGTACCTACCCAATTGTATCAGATTCTTGTCTCGCCCTATAACACCCATATCCCTCGCTCATTGCCCGTCACCCCTTGTCCTTTAGGTCTGGGAGATCTTGTCAACACCAATGGTCCTGCCGGCGAGGGTGCATATCACTTATTCCCATTGTCATCATATCCTCAACGAACTAGAACTATCCCCCCCCAAATCCTAGCGATAATGACCTAGGTCTCATGGGCGAACGCCCAGAAGATCCCTTGGACTTTTTGGAGCTATTCTCTCAGCACTCGGGAACCAACCATGATCTACCTGTGCCCCCCAGTCCGATCTACTACCCTCCTGGACACGAAGACGACATTCAAAATCCCATGTATCGAGTGTACACACATTGGCAGCAGATGAACCAGCAGATCGCTGCTCCCCTCACCATGTATCCAACGCAGCCACCATGCCAATTGCCATTCTATGGGCTCCGGCCCCACCGTCCTGAAGTTCAAACAGCTTGTCATTTTGGTGACCCCACTCAGAACATAATTTCGGTACGTATGACGATATCTTGATTACATTGTTCTGACAACCAGCTACAGGGTGTTCAGACCGCACAACCCCGTGCCCCACAACGCGAACGGTCAGCAGCGCTGCCACCGACCCCACAACTACCTGCCCAACCCGTACCTACTGCCCTGCCAGTGGAGCCCATCTCGATTGCGCGGGATATCTCTATTGCTCCCACCGCCCCGGTTGTTCCTGTCACCCCGGCTGTTCCCACCACCCCAGCTGTTCCCGCCACCCCCGCTCAAGATACTGTCGACTTGCGTGTCACTCTATCGGCCGCTGAGCACAACACCCTACTCAAACGGGCGAAAATATATATGGGATTGACGGTTTGTACTGTAGATGGGGTGCCTGTCGGGAGTAGCGCAGATAGTCATATCTCGGATGCAATCTCGCAGGCCCTTCAAACGGTCGTCGGGCGTGCAGATGCCATCATTACAGATCTGCCGAATGTTCGGCGGCTCGTTCTGCAGAGCGCGGCCAACCTTCGAGTGGCGTTCAAGAAATATTGCTCGCACAACATTCATAGAGAGTATCACCTGCGACCGGATATCTACGCTCCAAGTACTGACGATAATACATTTCGCGCGCAACGAGTCAAAGACCTACTACGCCACCACCGCTTCCTACACGACAATCCGGAGGACCACCACTTTTCATCCCATTTTTTTCAGACCTTCTTAATTGACATGATTGTTGCTGAACAGTTCAACATCTGGAAATACATCAATGACGACACCAACCTAGACATCTTGTTTGCTCTGGGAGCAACAGCCATTGCAGCTGCACTGAAAGAGTTTCATGAGGGTCGCTTTGTATCAATCAAGGTTGAGGCTGATTTATGGCGAGGGGATTACCTGGAATATGTGGAGCTGATTCATACCATTCGCCAGACAGAGGATGGTGCACACCGGCTTGATTTGTATCAGACAGGTATTATCACTCGGGTTAAAGCAGCTAAATTGGGGTGATCACATGTAATCTTGCTGATAAGATTGATATACCGTGTTGTTTCATGTACCGACCATTTTTACACACTAAAAAACATCTATGCGACTGATAGCACTTGTGCCCTCAATGGCCTGCAACCCTGAAGTCCCCGATGGGGATTGTTACCATTTTCGTCAGTTTTTGACAGTCCCAGGATTCGGCAACCGTTAGCCGCGCCGCAGATGAGGTTGTGTGTCGTTTCCTGGGCGAACATTCGATGGCATGCATTATTCACGCAGTTATTTTGCGACAAGGTGATGATACAGCACACTATCTCATGATAAATAGTATTCGTCAGCTTCTTCGTTGTGACGATCGCCTTTTGGCATTTCGGCGATACTTACATAGTCTATAGTCTAAGTTTGGTCACCTGCTATCGGCAAACCAAGATGCATTTTTCGCTCCTGTTGAGGAGGACCCTGAATTTCCTTATTTGTCGGTCGTCGTCCAATCAAAGACTAGGCGAAAGGCTTGTCAAGCGCTCACGGCAGCATACAAGCTTTTGCAGTGCGGCAGGCATTCTGGATGTAGGATAGTGTGCTTGCGGTACACGGTGAGGTTTATGCCAAAAATACGTCCAATCGGAGAACGTTTCTACTAGTGGGCGCTAAATGCATTCACTGACAGTGCTTCCTACGTGAAGCGAAGCCATAGTAATCCAGCTCAAGTACTACAGACGTCGTAGTGAAATACTACAGCCTATCTTTATTGGAAGCAAGCTGTCGGCGAGTCACGTCACATCGAGATCTGAAGACACTATGTGAGTAATTCTTGACCACTCTTTCGTAGGGTTTTCGAGAACTGCGATTGGATGACGGCCCGCATAAAGAATGCGAACATAGTAATCACGAATCTTTATGCAGAAGGAAGAAACGAAAAACGCCCCGTAATGCACTACTCAGAATGCCAGCGATGTGACCAATATTCATGTTGAGCCATTCCGATTCGAGTTTGGTCTTCTCCGTCATGCTAATATACGTCTTGTCCACGTCCAATTGTCCGACAAGCCAGTCTTCTCCTCGGGTGAACATATTCCTATCTGGAAATACCTCCAATATTTCCGTCCGAAAACCCTCGGTCTCAAGGGTATATGTCCGGTGTAACTCGCGCCTTCCTTGAATGGTTGGCGTCTCGACGCTGAGGAGACTAAAATGAGGATTGCGACCAAGTTGTCGAAATGTTTGCCCGATGGGATATTTGTCGTCTAGAAAGAGACGTTCGCTTTCGGGAGAGGTAATCGTGACGGTGGATGTCGCAACACAGACAACACGGTCAGCACATATGAGGTGAACCTGGCGCGATTGTGTGATGGAGTATTCGGACGACGCGGGGTGCAAACGAGGAGACGTGTTCGCATAGATACATTTGACGTGGATCGGCCGGGCAAAAAAAGAGCTATCGGAAGTGTATCATCAAGAGGGTGAAAAAAATGCAACAGGTTAACAAGTGTCTATACCTTAAGAGACGTTGTAGGTCCCCTTGGGCAGCAAGCATGATGCGTTCGAGGCCGGTGATATCATCCGGAATACATGCAAGCTGTTTGGAGCGCGTGAGGACATGATTCTCGACGATGTAAACGGCTTACCTTCACGCTTGTTGAGCCAGTGTTGTACGAGTCTTGCGCAAGCATGAGGGTGGAATGGATGGGAACGACTGCTGAAGTCCGGAAGACTGTTCCTGCAGCGTGTGTGACTTGGGTTGAGACCACATTGCCCATCATATCCCTTCCAGCTTTATAGAAAGGCGAAGCGTAGCCACACTCCGCCAATTGGTGCTTATCCAAGCAGGCATACGCGAAAGTCTGTGACATCAACGAGACTGCCGTCAACATCAAAAATTACATACTCACAGTGGGTGAACTTCATCGGTCGAGCAGTAGAAACACGTGACGCTTTTGAAGAGTCCTGGTTGGCTGGCAGCGGAACGAATAAGGGAATTACCTGATGGATACTAAAGCGGGGTTGACGGGTGTCTAATGTGACAATCCGTGACACCCGTTTGGGGTGCCGACTTGGGGGTGGGTGCCGGTTCGGGGGAAAGGGATAGTATTACAGCCAAAACCATCCCTGTTCTAGGAAAAATGAATTCAGCGGTTCAACCCGAGGTTGCCCCAACTCGGCCAGGCCGATACTATTCTACGCGCGATTGTAAAATCTCGATCGATGTGACATCCCCGAACCCAATAATTTTGCTAGACCAATGTGTCTCACGTCAGTGACTCGTCCATTGGAGATTCATGCCTACAATGGTCACCGCGCGCCGACTTAGCCACCACTACTTTTGTGCAGTGGAAACCCTAACCCTAACCCTTTCTTAGGAATAAGGGGTGCCAAAAAGAGCACAAGCACAGCAGCTTCGTACCAAGGTCCAAGGGTCAATTTAGTGTATTCGGTTGGAATGGAGTAGTTAGTTTTGTTAGAAAGATAGAGTTGGAAATGGGGCTCAAGCTTGATTCTTTTTCAGACTGCGAGTATGCTGGTGGAGTGGATTATGAACCATCGGACATGAGTGAATGCTCACCAGAAGACCCAAATGATGAGATTCCAGTGGGATGTGTGAAATTGAGGGTGATCAGCTGAGTCAAATCTGACTTACCATCCTCTGACAACATCCCTCGACTACGTGTCCATGTTCAGCTCCAGAAAGTATAAGTTCCGCAGGTGTGTTCCGGAGTGTTGTCAATTTTTGATTCTTAGGTTCGGACAGGTGGGAGAACGATTGATTGTTCGTTATCTCTCCTATCCTACTATTATACGATAATACTCTATTGCTTATGTAGTTCATTGTCTTGATACCCAACATTGATAAATAGGGGCTTTGTGGCCAAATTTACAACTAGCATTGGACATTTCCTCACTCTAAAAGTTTTTAATACTTGCTCTTGTAGACTTACTGTAATCTAAATAGATCATTCTTACAAAAGAGGGAAAAAATCCTGAATTTTTCTTGAGCCGAAAGAATCCTTGCACAAGGGTAGTGGTGGCTAAGTGGCATGCACTATAGGCTGGTGATGATAATAACCCTATTCTCGTCGGCAGGTCACTTGTCACCAGGCAGCTACCGTCTTTTCAGTCACTTAAAAAGCCGATTCTCTTGGTTAAAGTTGGTTTGCTGTATGACACTTCAAGTGCAACATAAATGCAAAGGGTCTAGCTTGCTTACCTAAATTATAGGTATATATTATTTTTTTGGGCACGAAAAAGGTACGAAATCGAGAACTTGAGGTTTCAGTCACATCAGCCACGATGGTAGGTCAACTGGTTTATGCACCTGCTCATAGAACTCATGGATATCCAATCCTTTTTCAGGGGAGCACCAGAAAAACCCGGAAGTTCGCAGCCGTCAAGCGATTACTGAGTCCACATGACGCCCGTTTGTATGGCTCTCCTTTCTTCGTTATGTGATGTAGTATCCCATACGCCCTTCTTCAGGAAGGAGAATCAATTAAAGCAAAAGAAGAAAGAGGAAGAGGCGAAGGCGAAGGCAGTCCGTCGTGTGTGCGTGGTTGTTTCTGTGTATGTTCTACCATACTGACTGTGTTTCCTTAGGCCGCAAATCGCATCTTCCCTCTTTCTGGCGCACAATACAGAACTTATACCGCCGTATCGCGTGCTCATAGATACCAACTTCATCAATTTTACTCTTCAAAACAAGCTGGAACTTATCGGTGGTATGATGGATTGCCTGTATGCCAAGTGTGCGTGGCCATTTAACTCAGAAACGTTATCTGACTGTTCGTGAGAAGGTATACCGTGTGTGACCGATTGTGTGATGGCTGAGCTTGAGAAATTGGGTCACCGTTACCGTGTCGCTCTCCGGTGGGTCGTTGTCTTTTCTCTAGTTCCTTGGCATCTAAGAGGTTCCTCAAGGGTGGCTCGCGACCCTCGGTTTGAGCGCCTCCACTGTAGTCATCCCGGCACGTATGCCGACGATTGTCTCGTGCAGCGTGTGACTGCACACAAATGTTATATCGTCGCAACATGCGATCGTGAGCTTCGGCGGCGAATACGGAAAATCCCGGGAGTTCCACTCATGTACATTGTTGCGAGACGATACACTATCGAACGCCTGCCCGACCAAGGAGCACCAGTGTAATTCAGGCGAGATAAATCCTACTTTGTTTTAGTCGGTGATAAAGTTGTGAGATTACAAACCTTGAACCAGGTAAGCCACATACGACGTGCCCGAGGATGGGTTGAAGATATCTTTTTGCTCCCTGGAGAAAGTGTAGCTGCATTTCGTACGTGACCATCAATGCTCCGCTCATAATTCCGTGTGACAGCACTGACTTAGCGATGATGCATAGAATGTAGCCTAAAGATACCGAGAGACCAACGCATGTGAGTCTTGGTTCTTGTGTCGCATGGCTGTAACTACACCCCAGTTGGATGTATCATCTCCGACTCCCACGGTAGTGGGGGAGGGTTTGCACAAAGGCGATCGAACCGCTCTCTGCCAACGACGTTGTAAAATCACATGCCAGACGTCATCCTGGGAAACCGGAATCGCTTTCGCAGCCTTTGTATCCGTTGTTTCATTCGCTCACTCTATGCCATTGAGACTACTAGGTGGTTCCAGCTATTTCCCGCCTTCGTGAGTTTCACTGTCTCGCCGCAAGGGTGTTGTCCCTAAATACCGTTTCGGCCCGCGGTGGATGACATACATCCGTCCGTCTGCAATAAATGTCCTTGTCTTCTCATCTGGAGAATGATGTCCAAAACTCTCCGCTGCCAGTCGTGCCCTGTTCAATCCTGTTGCATGGCATAGTAGAGTGTCAGCCTCTTCATCATTATTCAGGCACCCCATCCATTTTATCCGGTGCGTGTTGCCTTGTACCCACTCACTGGACACCAAGCATAGCATTCACTGGTTCGGATGTTTGGCTCACAATCCAGGTGGCAATCAGCTCTACTCATGTTTCGAAGGGATGAGTGTACGAAATATTTAGAGATGACAATCCCTACATCTCTTCTCTACCTGTCTTGTTCAGTTTCTGCACGCTCTAAAGATGCATATCTTCGAACTGCTGCGTGGACCGTGGAAATACACTCGTGCATTTCTTGGTTTGTTTCCGGAACTACTGATTTCATAACGAGGTACTCAATGCACGGCGACCTAGTCACTGTTTTTGGTTCAGACTCAATTCGCAGAGGTATCTGTGGGATTGAGACGGGATCCCCTTTAATCGGTACCTCAAATACAACATGGACGCACACGAACAAGTCTTGTGATGTTTCGACACGATCGATTATCGTACTATTCACAGTCAGGTTGAGTAGTTAGCAGTCATACACTGATACAGCCTTCCTGACGGTGTTGATCACGTGACATCTGTGGTAATTAGACGATTTAGATGTGGCGGCGCCACCTGCCATCTCCTGACATCGTTTGTTCAACGTTCAGGTCGGGAGATCATATTTTCTAACATAGTATGCCGACCCAATCGGATGACACAATTCCTGATGGGTACAAGTACTCTTGGTCTCCCAGCGTCACATCCCCCGTCGACGAGTTCACTGAAAAGGTATCAGCGAAGAGTTCGTGAAAAACACGGTTGATGTCTCACACTCGTACAGTATAAGCCATCCATGGTTCAGAATGATGGCACAAAACCCGTGAGGGGACGTTCATTGTGCAGAGCAGAGCAGTGCCACTGACACCAATTTCAGTGGATATGGGTGAGAAGGAAGCAAGATACTAAATCGATACCAGTCGAGAATGAAGCTGCTGCTGCCACGGAAGCTGCCGCTGTTTGTAGGTCGGGACAAGTTCATCGCGTCTCATGACACTCAAGTTTCCCCAAGTACAGCAAGTGACTGAAAGAGTCGAGCAAATCAAGGTGAAATGGCTGACTTAAGCGTTGTCATTTTATCTGAAACAGATTAGAATGATGTGTCAATACCTGTGCGTGCAATCAAGAAGGCAGGGATACGAAGTAAAAAGGAGGTTCGAGAGCAGGTCAGCAATTCCCCCTTGCTTGAGTTCCGAATATCTCACGTCGTACAGGTGCAAGCCGAAGCCACTGCGAAGCTGAAAGTTATATCCAGGAAGTATGGTTTTGTGTGTGGAAAGTGGTATGCCCTTTTATAGATCGTCTTTAGATACGTGTCATTTTTTTGAAGGTTGATTTTTGCCCCCTCTGACAAGGTGGATGTAATCTGGAGGAAGATAGCATGTAAGGCATTCGTCTATTTTTTTCTGGTGGCCAATTCTCTCCTTGGAACAGCATCCCTGGTCTCTGGTGCGCTGTCTTCAACGTCCGCCCTCTGCGCAAAGGTAGCCACGTCACCCGAGAATGTTGCTCCTGGGTACCAGCATGTTATATGTGTGTTGTGCCGGATGTCTATGATAAGGAAGATGTCACTACAGTATGTCTCGGATCAAGGCTTATCATTGGATGTTAAGTTCTCTGATTAGGTTATGAGAGTGCTCTTACGGCAGCATGGGCTCAATCTCAGTGGAGTCAAGTCAGATCTCTACACGCTGATAGGTGTGAAATATTTCTTCATATCTACATTATTCACTGATCCGAGTCGAAGGCTTGGACAGCAAACATCCTAGTGGCATACCCTCAACTGTATGCGGTCTCGTTCACTTCTAGTAAAACATTGTTTAAAGTTTGGATAGGTTTGGAAGAATGCGCTGTTGTTGAATGATTCGGAGATCAAGGTAAGCATAGAAATGACATTGAAGTATGAAGCTGAAATTGTCCCACAGGAGCTCAAAGATGCATATTATGCTCAACTGTCCACCTCAAAGGTTGAAACAACAATTGCAGCAGATCCGTCCAAAGACTTGAAGCCTAACAAAGGAAAGTTCAGGCCTCTTATCAAGAAAAGAGTTGCTGAGGATCCCTTTATGTCTGATGACGAGACTGTATCTAAGGACGGAAGATTGGCGAAAGTTGGCAAGAAAAGGAATGCGAGTGTGGGCAAAAGTGATGACGATGGCGACGACAATAAACCCCCAGTCAAGAAAAAGAAGATATAACAGAGTGCTTCGGACTAGCTTCGGACTAGTGTTTCCTTACATTGCAATGCAAGTGCAAGTGGTGCATTTTTAATGGAGCTAGCCAAGAGTGTCAGTGGCGTTGTTTGAACTTGACCATGAAATTTAATGGGTCAATAGTTGGGCAACAACTTTGGATCCAACATGCACTGGGCTGACGACAGCTTGAGTGTGCGTGCGTTGCACAGAGGGGTTCCAGCCAATGCTAGCCGAACCACTCTTCGAACGTGCTCAATGCTTCAAGTCTGATACGTTGAGCTTGTGGGTCTCCGATGACACGTTTCGCATAAGACAACGGTAACGAAAGATAGATCAAGATAACAAAAAAAAAATTCTTCCACCGCGTCCGTCCGAGCCATTCTCCCCTTCAATCAGTTTCGCGCATCTCCTTTGTCGATCTTTTAAGCATCGCTTCTCAACCATCTACAACTCCTGCCTCCGCTGCCATCCGTTTTTCCCCTTCACTATTCGACAACTTCCTTGATCGAGCGCCAACACATGATGATCGTGTTCAGCCGGTTCCTGTCGAAATTCGTCAGCGAAGCCGCGCGCACTCATTTGAAAACAGCAAAGCGGAACTTGCGTACGTGACCATCAAGATTTTTACATATTCGAATAGATGCCTCAATGGATCTCTGGAATCGCGCCGTCCGTGTCCAGATCGATGGTGGGCATCGCTGTGTGTTTGAACCGTCAGCATGCGTGACGTGCTAGGGAACGCACGAAAAATGCACCTTTGTCAAGAACGAACACCTTCGGCTAAGGTCTCAGAGACACCATCAAACGCGGCACCTCCCGTCATGGCAAGCAGCACCGAGCATATGTGTGCCACATGTCTATCACCTGTTTCTCTTTTGTGAGAGAACTTATCGATCGCACTTCGAAGGTACCTGCAATAGCATCGTAACACCGGCCCGTTGAGACTGCTCTGGGACGCATTGTTGTCGAGTGCAAGCGGCTTGCGCATCTGCAGCCCAGTTGTGTACGTACATCTCTTGGTCTCGCATCTGACTTATCATAAATCTCTGCTCAGATTGTCGCGAAAAGGTACAGAGCAATCAATATCTGCTTATCCCTCTGTTCAGTTCGAAATACTATATTCACGAGGTGTTCTTACCTGTGAGACTTGAGGGGAAGGCATGTTAATCGGCATCTTGCCTGTGGATGGCGGCTGGTTGGCGGCTGGTTGGCGAACTTCAAGTAAGGCCAGGTTTCTTCCATACGTGCTTTATCAGGTTCTCGACGCTACGTGATTTCAGCGCTGCCGAGTTTCATACGATCAGTCACTAAACCACTGACCGCGCGGATGTACGGAAACAGCAGAATTGTCAACCAACTGCCGCAATATTATTAGGTCCTTGCGCCTGTGCTTCTTTCTTAACCAGTCAAGCTGTCTATATCACGTAACGTTTTGACGAATCCATGGCCACGATTTCTCCGCGCTGATTGGCTGGCAGTTACAGGCGCAAGGGAATTATGTACTTCATGCCTTATTATTAAAGTGAACAAGAGCAGTTTGGATACCGTTTTTTTTCCGACCGGGGGCTGTATGGGGATTGGTCGCGCTATGAGCTCGCTGTCAAAACAGACACATTTTCCATTGCGCCCTCGCACACCGAAGTATGGTTGAGCACATTGACTTGAATGGGGACCCCGACAGAGCAGGTTCCGCCGAACAAAGTTGTGGCTGAAGCACACATCTCATAATTCATAACCAGGGAAGGTAACTCGTGCAATGCATTATGAAAGAATGCACTGTACTAACTGAGACAGCATACTGATTAGAGACGCAGCCACTGCCGCGAGGCCGGGGCCGAATGACAATATACCCCACATGGACTCGGAAGCATACCGTAGCCCGCATGCAGCTCATTTAAACTATAAAACATCTGCGGTCTGTATCTGTCGTCCAGCTCACGCCATACGCCACTGAAACTTTCAGTCGACGCGGCCCAAACATGGACACTTGGCTCATCGCGCAGTGCATGGCAAGACTTCCCCGCCAAACCTACTTCTCCCATCCTGAGCCTTCGCTCCATGATTTCTTTTCCGGAGAGGCAAACGCCGTGATTGACAGAAAGTGTCGAAGAGATTATTCGCCGCTTGTTCAACAGGGGTATGTGGACTTCACGATGGGCCGAAAATAACCCTCAACTCTCGCGCAGGATAGCCCCGCACGAACATCGGTTCATAAGTTCTCTCACTGAGAGTCTTGGAATTCACCCTTCCATGGGTCCGGCGGTCCAGTTCCCGTTCCGTCATCATCATGGACGTCATCTGTCCCGCTCCGTTGACTCCGACTCGATTCACTTATCTCCGCGCATAACAGCAGAGGATGCGGCGAATCAACCTTCGCGATTGCGATGGATCCATGACTACCAATTTTACACGGACTCAAGCGGAACACCTTCCTCGTCATCCAGTCCAATTATGGAGTCAATTTCGCCTAATCCATCCAACCCCCCCAACGTGCCCTGGCAGGCGCCCGCGATGTCGTCATCGAGTTGGCGTGTGTTCTCCTGTGAAGACCTGGCCGGACCCAAACCTGTTCGAGTACAGGATACCAAGCACGCTCACCGCACCTCCTCGCAGTATCAATGCAATTGGGAAATACCCGGGAACAGGTTTTGTGGCGAGTGGATCGAAGGAGGAAGCACGGAGGTCTGGATGCACGTCCGTGTGATGCACGGTTTGAAAGGGCTTTACAAGTACTGGTG
Source organism: Pulveroboletus cf. aberrans (assembly GCA_038094155.1). Taxonomy (NCBI): domain Eukaryota; kingdom Fungi; phylum Basidiomycota; class Agaricomycetes; order Boletales; family Boletaceae; genus Pulveroboletus; species Pulveroboletus cf. aberrans. The sequence goes on along the minus strand of JBBPTO010001029.1, from coordinate 8,004 downwards.
TAACTGCCGGTGGGGCGGATGTTCAGAGAGGCTCAGAGTCAGCAACCTGAAGCGGCACCTCGCGAAACACCTGGAGATCAAGTGGCGGTGTTCGGGCTGCGGTGTGGTCTTTGCGCGATACGATTACGTTCGGAGACACATCAAGCTGAGCGAGGGATGTCGAGGTGCTGAGGCATCTATGCATCTGGTTTCCGAGAAGACACCGGGGATATCGAGGTGGAGAGCTACAGCTATAATCGCAAAGGACACCTCAAGGGATCGTTTGCTACCATTCGACAATACAAACAACTCCATTCGATCGGGTGGATGTTGAAACTTTCCCATTGCTACCCCATCTGACCTCGAACCTCACTCTTAGAGTATTTGTGTAATTAGATGAATCTGAAACTGAATTGTAAGTTGTAACTGTTAACCTGTGATCCTCTTGTTGTAATCATGTGAGTTGAGCTGAATCGTGATTTTCGGTCCAGTTGATGCGCAACACTTGTACTGGTTCTCTCACGCAGCCCTCGTTCCTACCCCTCTCTAGGGATACCCTTCGAACTCAGTCCAATGACAAAACCCCCTCGTATTTTGAGACTTGTAGTCAGGTCGGACTTCTGTAAGATTCGGTAAGAGTGTAAATGTAGTGAATCCGGTATTGGGAAACGGACTTGGTCTGCCTTGTTATTTAACCAGCATCCACACGTGTCGACCTGACTAGTATTCTACTGGGGAGACTACTTCCCTGTCGGGCGATATCTCATATGGCCATGATGATTGACAAGGACAATGGATAGGTTACTAACAGTAGTGCCGACTAGCTGAACAAAAAAAAAACACTTGTTATCCAGTGGCAATTGAAGCTCGACAATATCGTGAGCGTGATGGATGCCCCTCGGTCCCTAACTGTACAACTACGGACAGACAGACTTTCAGGTTTGCCAAGTCACAGGGGTTAAGTTTTCACGCAACCACATTGAAATTGTCAGAACACGATTTTCGTGCAGGTCATGCTTGTTGAGCATATGCATCAATGCAACGACTTTGCAGGAGCAGAATTTTCCAAACACCCACCCATTTTAGAGTCCGATTGAACGTTATCTAGCACTCAGATAAGATTTTGCGGGAACAGTGCAACGTGGCTATTCCGTTTGGTGGCAGTGCAGTAGCAGCTCTGTCAGTAGGTTAGCCTTACTTCTGGTCTAGCGACAACATTTTGACCTTTACGAACCTGAACCTTCACTTCGCAGAAGTAGTTCAAGCGTTGATCCGCATTTCTTGTAGCCAATTTCGACATGGCTACGTGCCGTCAAACGCGCACACGTCGAGCTGCGTGGTTGGCCTTCGGACTCGTTGCGCTGGCTGCGTTCTCTGTCTCCGCTCAACCAGAAACGTTGTTTTCTGTACAAAGTGTGAGGCACATACTGGACGCTCGTTCGTTTTTCTAACCCAAATGTTCTGTCAGGCTCGACCCGACCCCACCCCCGAGCTCGATGGTCATGATGTCCGCGAGGCCCCAACACCGGTGCATGCGTGTGCTTCATTTGCTCCCGTGGCAGACACTGACCGCAGCGTTTTGTAGGCACCTCGACCTACGAATCCGGACGTCGAACAGGAAATGGAAGGTTGGATTTCTGTCGAATGTCGATGCACGCAACAACTGACGTCCGGCTAGCGGCGCGCGCCCTCAAGCTCGCTATGATCACCCTTTCCAATCTCACAGCACATCCACCGCCTTACGACCATGACCCGTTCTCGCAATCGAGCACCTCCCAAGGTTCATCATTCCTCTCATTCTACCTTCCCAACGCCCAGAGCCAAGGTCCGGTCGGCAGCGCCATCCGTACACTGATCAAGCTCCGTCAAAAGTTCTCTCCGCTTAGGATTTTTGCTTGGATGGACACGTCTGCCACGGCCGCACGGAAAAGGGACGAGGAGATGCGCGCAAAGGCGATCAAGGTGGTTGATCTCCTCCAATATTCTGTTGAGCTCGGAAATTCGGACGCGCTGTACGCCCTCGCTCGCCTCTCTCTGGTACGTTTTCTTGTTGGACGTTGGTTTGTCTCTATCCTGAGGAGAACGTTTCTTCGCAGTTCCCGCCAACTACCTACTTTGGGTCTGAACCCAAACTTGCTTACTCGTATTTCTCTACGCACGCGTCCTTGACCGGAAACGCATCCTCGCAAGCGATCCTCGCGTTCTTCCATGCCACTGGGTACGCAGATGCGGTGCCGGTGGACCAGGCCAAGGCGATGTTGTATTACACGTTTGCCGCGCAGGGGGGACATAAGGGTGCGCAGATGGCACTTGGATACCGATACTGGAGCGGCATCAGCACGTTGGAAGACTGTTCGCGCGCTGTGGAATGGTATGAAGCGGCCGCTGATTCAGGTAAGCGATTTGGCTTCTGCTTTGTGTGTTGCATTATTTGACGCGCGCGGACAGCCATGGAAATGTTCTTGTCCGGACCTCCAGGCGGTGTCGACTTGCCATACACGCATACGAGAATCTCCGATCTTGACGGGGGGGTGTACGGACCCGGTGCCAGTGTTGCATCGACGGGTCTCAACCTTCAGAAACCAGCCGTGAAAGCTGGCATGGTTCAAGCCGCCGGCGACACCTGGGAAGACCTCCTGGAATACTACATGGTGCGTCCTTTCGCGGCGTTGTGCCGAACTTTCCCGTTCATGACCTCCAGTTCAACGCCGACCGTGGTGAAATGGACTTTGCGTACAAGCTCGGTAAGATCTTTTACCGAGGAAGCATCTATGCGACCCCGGGGGGGATTGGGTCCGGTGCCGAAGGCGCTGGGCGCGTTCGCCGAGATTTCGACCAGGCTCGAGTTTACTTTCTCAAGATCGCACGCCAAGTCTGGCCGCGCGACCCGATCAATCCGCTCCAGCACAGCGTCATGAGCGACAAGGCCGAGGGGGTCACCCAACCCGGGTGGGCGAGCAAGAGCGCTGCGTATTTAGGGAGGATGTACCTACGCGGCGAGGGCGTCAAGCAGGACTACGAGACGGCGATGATGTGGTTTGAACGTGGCGCAGAATTTGACAACGGGGAGTGTCACATCGGGTTGGGAATCATGTGGAGAGATGGCTTGGTCAAGGGGCGACAGGACGTCAGTAGGGCCATCGCGCACTTTTCGTATGCAGCGGGTCAAGATTTGGCAGAGGCGTTCGTCCACATCGGGAAACATCATTATGGTACGTGAGAGATGCTGTTCACCAGCCCTGCACGATCTCACGTCGAAAGAAAAAAACAGGAAAGGGCGAGATCAACCTGGCGGGGACGTACTTTGAGACAGCCATTCGCTATGGGTCGCCGTTCGAAGCACACTTTTACCTCGCCAAGATTCATACCATGAACATGCAAACCGTCGGCCTTCCGCAGGGCTACGCGGCCGGTTCGTGCGCGAACGCGGTCTCCTTTTATAAGCTCGTCGCTGAGCGCGGGGCCTGGGACGAGGATCTCGTTGACGACGCCGAATTTGCCTGGAACAGTGGTACTGGGCGCGGCAAGGAGATGGCCATCCTCAAGTGGTGGGTCGCAGCCGAGAGAGGGTCGGAAGTGGCGCAGAACAACCTTGCCTACGTCCTGGACCAAGGTCAGTTGGCCTGCTGGTTCGATTCAGCCTGTCGAAAAGCTTATGCGACCATCTGCCCGCATGCATTGCAGACGGGAGTCTGCTTCGTCTGTCCCGTCTCGCTCCGATCGAAGCATCCAACAACACGGCACGACTCGCGCTGACTCAGTGGACACGCTCGGCTGTCCAACGCAATATCGACGCATTGGTCAAAGTCGGGGACTACTACTATCACGGACTGGGCGTGCCGGACGAGCCCGAGTCGGTTCGCTGGGAAAAGGCGGCAAAGTATTACCAAAGCGCAGCAGATACCCAGTTGAGTGCCCTAGCATTGTGGAATTTGGGGTGGATGTACGAAAACGGAGTGGGTGTGTCTCAGGTGAGCGACAAAGTCTGGTTTAGGGATCCGTGAGCGAACATGGATCCGAATTTGACTTTCCAACAGGATTTCCATCTCGCGAAGCGACATTACGACCAGGCGTTGGAGACGAACAGTGAAGCGTACCTCCCCGTGGTGTTGTCGTTGATCAAGCTCTACGCTAGAAGCATCTGGCACACGTTGCAGGGCGGACAAAACGGCCTCCCTCTGTGGGGATACGACCGAGACAAACGTGCGGGTTTCCGTACATTATTTATCCGACCGTGGCGCTGACGAGTGTCTCATGTAGTATCCGTCGCAGAAAGGGGGAACGTGAAACGGGAGATCGATGCTTCTTCGGGGCAATCCGATGCCGGATATGATGAATGGGCGCAATCTACCGCCGAGGAGTTGGAGGATGAGTTCCGGGACGATGGGTCGTGGTACATGGGTAAAGCAAGAGAAGAGTTTCACAGGCGTCGGATGGGTGAAACGCGTCGCGAAGAGGACGAGGATCCCGTGCAGGTCTGTCGAATCCTGCCTCGCGGGGTGGTTCGGGCTGACCTCGTTATTTCAGTGGGCGAGAGAGCGGAGAAACGCTGAGAACGAGCGGGATGGCGACTTTGGACCTGAGGACTATTTCGACGCAGCGTTGCGCGGCGGGCACCGAGGCGAGGAGGTGGCGGACGAGTTTTCGGAGACGATGCTGCTGGTAGGGCTGTGCGTGGTGGTTGCGATCCTGATTTACATCCGAACGCGGATCACGGGGCGAGCACGCCAAGAACAGGAACAACAACAACAGCCCGGGGAGGAGCAGGCTCGGCAAAACTTGGGCGTGTTCCCTCCGCCTGGTGATCCTGCGCGACAAGATTGGTTGATCTGGCGGTGATGTAATACTATCTATGTGGATGATAGGCTTGTTTGGTCTTGCTTGGCAACCCGACAGTTCAACGGTCTGAGCTTGCACACTGCTCGGCGACGACGATTCACGTGTCTCGTTTCAGGCTAAAGCTAATCCCCGTCACGTCTCGGACGGTGCCCCTCGTCCAAGTTAGCTATCATTTGACACCAATACGCGACTCAGGCGCGCCCCCTCAACAGACTCGTCGCCATAACACGCACGCACGACGCGATGAGCTTCGACCTCGCAGCACTCCGAGGGCCCATCACGCGCATCCTGACCGCGCCAGGAACTGACCTGGCGACGATTAGCGCGAAGCGTGTGCGCAAGGCGTTGCTTCAGGACCCGCAGTATGCGTTTCTCGGATTGACCGCCGAGACGCTCAAGACGCGGCGCGAGGATGTGGACGGGCTCATTCAACACATATTTGAGCAGGTCAGCCGGGATGCGTCGGGCGAGGGGTCGAAGCGGAAACGGGAGGAGGACGAGGACGGCGAGGGGGACCTGGTCGGCGACACCAACAGGGAGGGGGGCGGGGAAGGACTGAATGGCCCGCG
>JBBPTO010001028.1:0-19296 GCA_038094155.1 Pulveroboletus cf. aberrans | reverse complement strand
TGGGACAGATGATGGCGTTGCACGGGTTTGGAGAGCGGACAGTCACGAAAAAGTGAACGAGTTCCCAACCCACAGTGGCAAGTATCCTTGGGTCCGTGCGGTTGACATATCCCCCGATGGGACGAGAGTTGCAAGCGGGTCGGTCGACGATACTGCGTGCGTCTGGTGGCTTTCCACTGGCCAGCGACTACTCGGCCCCCTGAAGCACAACAACACCGTGACTGTGTCCGCCATCAGGTTCTCGCCTGATGGTCGCTTCATCGCCACCGCCACATGGACTACCGTTCGAGTTTACGACAGTCAAGACGGTCGTTGTCTCGTCGAAGTTCCAATTCGAGTCAGTCTGGGCTACAATAACTCCCTCGCGTGGACCAACGACAGCAGGCGTTTATTTGTGCTGTCTCGGGATGGAGATATCAACTGTCTCAATGCATCCACAGGGAAGATCCTCGCACATTGGTCCATTTATTCTCACAAGGAACCTACATGCATCGCTCTAACAAGTGACAATGCCCTCATTGCTGCAGCCGCGGGATCATCCGTCTCATTTTGGGACACAAAGGCGCACAGGCAAGCTGGGTGCGTGATCGAGCATGCAGCCAAGATTGACTCCATGGCCATTTCATCCACTTACGATCTTGTCCTTGGTGGAGACACCACCATCGCCCTCCGGAAACTCCGTGACATTCTCCCCTCTTCCTATGTCGATGATGTGAGTGAAGTTGCACTATAACTGTGCGTTTGAGACTGCGGTCTAATTGCGGGCCGTTTTCCTCGCTGGTCAGAGGCAGGTCTTGCATATGATCGTGGGAGAGACGGAAGCCGGGGAGAGCTTAGGTGCTTTTTTCGATGCTTATTCCGTCCGTTTCATTGATTTACGTATTCTCTAGACGGAAAAATCGAGCGCCTCGAGAAGACCGTTCAGGATCTCTGTTACGAGCTAGTGGCGTCCCTGGAAGCGGCCAAGGAGGAAAAGGACAAGCTGAATGGAATCATCAACTCACTTCATGCGCAGGAAGAGAGCTCTAGTACGTACCTTTGAACCACAGGTCACACTTCACTGACGTCCATACACATTAGACAGCCAAATACAAGATCAAATCGATACCATTCAGCATCTACATGCAAAACTTTCCCGGTCGGAAGAGAAAGCCAACCGGGATAGAAACAGGCTTACACAAATCATTTCTACGCACAAGCAGAAACATTTTTGTGAAGTCCTCTATGCAGAGGGCCGCATAATTGACGCAGCCCTTCAATCGATCCAAATCGCAGATACCCTAACAGACGCAGTGAGAACCGACCAGTTTCTCGTTGACTGGCTTGGGGGTGAGTATTCAGACCGCATATGGAATGAGTACGATCAACGCATATCCTCAGAATTCATGAGCCGATGTTCTTCAGAGCTGAAAAAAAAAGATGATCATACGTCAAGTTCTGACAGATATGCAGAAACGCTTCAGTCACTTGAGGTTTCAAGGTTCAGGGTCCACCAGACAATCTGTGAGGTGTTTGAACGAGACGGTCGCATCATCGAAGCGATTACAAGTCTCAGGCAGATGCAAAGGGAGTTGGGTGCAGACATGAACATTTGCGACGAGCGAGAGAGATGGGAAATGGGTGAGTAGTCGCCTGATTGATGGATATAATGCCCCTCTGGACGATTTGTGCAGATTTTCAACGGCAATGCTCAGAGAAGCTCGGAAGGCTGGCTGACATTGCAATAGCATCTCAAATCTATGATCAAGCGGCTGAGCATTTCTCGACAATGATGCTACTTGACGGAGTAGATCGGATAGATATCCTGGTCAAGCGGAGCAAAACACGTGCATTGATGGGCTTGTGGACCGCCGCATTGAATGATGCTGATGAGGCATGTATTGTGTCTTCAGCGTTCCAAACAACCTGAATGACAGATTGTATAGCTTATCAATCTCAACCCATCTTTTTACCAGGGCTACGAACGGCGGCATGTGGCCTTACATGGGTTGAAATGCCACGCGGAAGCAGTCAGAGCATTCGACATGATGCTTTCAAAACTTAACCAGTCTCCTCACAAAAATATCCGCCGTAAGTCATTTCACGTGGGTCATATTAAATGCTAACTTACTTCGTCAGAGCTCCGCACAGAGTATGTCGATGCTCGACCTACAATTCGAGACGTCATTAAGGAGACACTTGACAAAATGCCGCGTGTCCTCATCGAGACCAGGAATTGTTATCTATGCAGCCAGAAACGGTTAGCCGCAACATTCGAGGAACTCCCGATCTGGAACGAGCTAGTATCCTCAATGACAACAGACCTGGACATGATGCGGATAAGGAGAGAAGTGAAAGAGTTCTATAGATATGTGATGCTTTCCCACACTTGGGAAGACTCAGAAGACGAAACCCTCATGCAGAAGGTCAACAATGATTCCATTTACTCCCTCGATCCGTCTTCCCCCACGAACGTGAAGTTGGGCAAGTTCTGTTTGCTCGTCGACTCCCTCGGCTTTCAGTGGGCTTGGGCCGATACGGCGTGCGTCGACCAAGCAAACACCGTCGTGCTGCAGGAATCGTTGGTTGCTATGTTTACGTGGTACCGTGGTTCCTCCCTCACACTCATCTATCTTTACGACGTCTTGTCTGAAGCCAACCAACCAGGGGGTCTCCAGAGAAGTATCTGGAATACACGAGGATGGACGTACCAAGAGTATGTCGCTGCTGAGACCGTCCGGTTCTACACCGTGGATTGGAAGCCGTACCGTGGCTTGGAGTTGCACAACCACAAAGACTCCCCCGATATCATTGCAGAGATGCAGCAGGCGACTGGAGTTTCAGCGCAAGAAATGGGCGTCCTCAAACCGGGCCCTGATAGGGTGCGGGAGAAACTCTACGTGGCTTCGATGCGTCGCACAAAGCGCGTAGAAGACGTTGCATACTCCCTCCTCGGCATTTTCAACATTTCAATGCCGATCATCTATGGCGAAGGGGACCGTGCCGTTGGTCGACTCCTGGAACTTGTCCTACAAGGTTCGGGCGACATGTCAATTCTCGCCTGGACTGGTCGTGCGGGGAGCTACAGCAGCTGCCTCCCCATTAACCTCAGGGTATATAACAAACTCGCTCCACCTCACATCCCTCCACCCATTGCGAAGGATGTGATGAATGACTTGGTCGTCGCACTCCGCTCATCCTTGCTGGACCCCTCCCTCGCCATGACATTATATGATGAGCTCAGAGCGCTTCCTGCGCCTTCCCTCACTACCGGTCTCCTTCTCCTCCCTGGCATCATCTATCCCCTCCCCGAACTCGTTCGTACTTCGGGTCCAGATCCCGAGACCAAGTTCTCGATGTACCGTGCCACGACATCGCTATTTGGGGATATACACATCGAGACGGCGGACGACCTGACAGCGCCGAAGCACCGTTATCTGGTGCATCCGTGGATCCGGCTGCTCCTGAAACGAGTATCGCCTCGGACGGGTGCGCACAACAAGGCAACGCGGGCGCTCCAGCTGGTAGCTCTTCTCCGGCAGCCGTTTGGTGCACTCTTGCTCGACCCTCTGTCGGATGATCAGTATGAGCGAGTCGCGGCGGACACGTTGATCAAGGTGCAGATTCGTGAGGACGCTTCGTTGAACGAGCTGTTAGATAACATTGACACGGTCGAGATACAATAGTCCTGGTTTCTGTAACGAGTGACGAAAGTAACATACCTACATCTCGTTGTCTGAACGTTCTAAATTGGTGACTGTCACCGTCGTCAAATCAACTTCAAGTCGAGCGTGTTGATAACGAGCGCTTCAGCCGGTCGCCCTTCTCCGGCAACCGTTCGGAGCGCGCTTGCTCAAGCCTATTTCGGATGTCCAGTATGGGCGGGTCGTGGCGGACACTCTGATCATGGTACAGATTCGCGAGGAAGCCCCTCTGAGTGAGCTAATAGAGAACATTGACACAGTCGAGATACAATAGTCTTTATTTGAGCAGTAGTCAAGTTACTACCGGCTAGCCGCGGAGAGACGCGAGTTAGCCTGCCCTCAACTGGTCCATTGAAGCTATTGAGGCGCGTCTCTGCAGAACACCACACGACGACGGCAACGATGAATGCAGTCGAGCAAGTCGCGCTCCCTTTTGACGGAGAGTCGGAGATAGACGAGCTGGATGTCATTGGCGTATCGAGCTCGACACGGAGCACGACCGTGGTTGGTGACGCGACGCCGCCAGACCACACGACACGGAAGCTCAAACTCGATACCCTCATCATACCCGCACGCAAGGGGAAGCGCTCGCACGCGCAGTCGTTCTCGATGAAAGATGTTTCTAGCGTAAAGAAACAGAAAATCGAGGACAAGAAAGCGGTGAGCGTGTTCCTTTCGTGATCGACGATCACGCGAAGGCGACTGACAGGGATATTGTGCTCCGTCTGGATTACAAGCTTACTATCGTGATCAATTCCAAACGCGTTCTTCTAGAAGCGGCGAAGCGGCGTTGGTTGCATTGTCATCGAGACCTCTTCCAGCCACTTTTGCCTTCCACCAATTTCTTTGACGTGCTCCGCAAGGAACTCAAGGAGGTTGGGGAAAATGTCACCTATGTGCCATTCCAGGCGTTGACAGAGCAACCGGCGTCAATTCAAGGAGGGGAAATGAAGGATTATCAGGTTGGTGTGGTCGTTCGATGTGGCGGCATGCTTGAACGATTGATGGTCTGAAGCTGCAAGGGTTGGCATTTCTCGTATACATGTATAACAATGGTGCGTTTTCTTTTTGAGGGTAGGATGTGACGATGAATGTCGACTTTCAAGGGATGAACTGCATTCTTGGAGACGGTAGGTCCCCGTGCAAAGGTAGACTGTCATGCCAGTCTAATGGCGCTATCCGCAGAGATGGGTCTTGGTAAGACGTTGCAGGTTCGGAACAAACGTCCGTAAGCGTAATCTGCATCTAAAATTGCTCTTTAGACCCTTTCCTTGTTCGCGTATATCCGGGAACACTCAAAGGGTCCGTGCTGCCTCTATATAAGTAAAAACACACTCTCATGCCCTCGCACAGGCCCTCAAGATCCTCATCTGATCATATGTCCTCTCTCTGTTTTGTCTTCTTGGCAAAATGTCGTTTTTTATTCTCCGTATTTTGCAGAATGTTAACATCCTCAATAGGAAGCTGCCCGTTGGCTGCCTCGGCTGAACGTCCTGCGGTACCACGGAACCCAGGCCGAACGAGACCGCCTCAAGATGGCTATCCGCGACGGAGAAATTAAGTTTGACCTTTGCATCACAACGTATGATGCGTATGTTTCAGACAACAGTTGGTTCAAGACGCGTCGATGGTTTTATTGTGTGCTCGATGAGGGTCACAGAATCAAGAATTCGGACACTCACCTATCAGGCAAGGTCAGGGGCTTGGGTTCCCTATATCGACTGAGTATGCCCACTCTATTTCAATAACACGTCTGAAGGATTGACTAACTGTTAATGTCGTCTAGTTTTGACGGGCACCCCGGTACAAAACAATCTGGTTGAGCTTTGGAGCCTCCTACACTGGTTATATCCAACAGTTTTCACACCTGCTTCGGAGCGTATATTTCGTGAATCTTTCAACCTGAATAAAGGGACCTACTCTATCCCCATCCTCAAAGCCGCGCAGAAGCTTCTCGAACTCGTCATGATGCGTCGGACGAAGGATTCCGTTGAGATCAGTGTTCCGCCACGCGAGGAGTTGACGGTGTTCATACCGATGACAGAGGCCCAAAGATTCTGGACATACCGACTATTAACACGCATGGATACCCTAGACCTACAGGAGATATTTACCAGCAAACTGGAAGATGGCCCAGAAAATGACGGGCAAAGGGAGGTTAGAGAACAGATTGCAACCCAGTTAAAGCGGACGGCCAGTGGAGAGGCAAACCGTAAGACAATAAGATATCTGGCGAACTCAGTTAGCTGATGAGTCATCCAAAGGCTGGAAGAAACTTATGAACCTCCTGATGCAACTGCGTAAAGTTTGCGACCAGTACGTTCCGAGTGCACTTAGGCGCCCAAGCTTTGGATTCTCACTGAGACATTTAGTCCATACTTGCTTGAAGACGCGCCACCATTGCCTTATATGATTGGGGAACATATTGTTGCTTCTTCCTCGAAGCTTGTTGTCATTGACAAGATCCTCTCCGACATTCTTCCGAAAGGCGAGCGTGTCCTTCTTTTCTCTGTATGTCCCGCTGTCATTCTTGGTGCCTCTATCTGATCTACTCATTCGGACAGCAATGGACGCGGTACGTCCGATCTACCCTCTATGTACTTGCCATTGAACGCCTTTTGTTTAGGATGTTGGATTTACTGGAAGACTTCATGGAGCTTCGCGGTATACCCTATGCACGACTTGATGGAGGCACTACGCGTCCACGGCGTACTTTGGACATTAAGCTAGTGAGTATCTACCATAAAGCTAGACGCTTTCCCTAACTAATTTTCCAGTTTCAACAAGAGAAATCGCGTAAGAAGACAGCCAGTATCTATGTTTCCCTCGCTGAACGCCACCCATACAGCATACAAGGTTTTTTTGGTGTCCACGAAGGCTGGTGGTCTGGGTCGGTACAAACTAGGATCGCAATTTTCAACATGAAGCTGATGTCATGCCTAGGCATCAACCTCACGAAGGCGTCCACGGTCATCATGTGTGACTCAGACTGGAATCCGCAAAATGATTTGCAAGCCATCGCCCGAGCGCACCGTATCGGACAGACGAAGGTTGTTAAGGTGAGTCCATCTCCACTCCCTTCCCTCTGGTAGGGCTCACCGAATGAAAAGGTGTATCGACTGATCTGTCGAGGAAGCGTCGAGGACCAGATGCTCGACCGAATCCGCCGGAAACTGTTCCTTTCTCTCAAGGTTATGACCCCCAGCTCTTCCCCCGATACGAAGGAGTGCGAGGAAAACGCGCAGCAGCTCAAGATGGCAGAGCTCATGGACATTTTGCGCAAGGGAAGCAGTGCTATTTCGCCCGAAGACACAGGCATGGACTTTGGACACTTCTTAAGTGCACCGATCGATGCCATCCTAGGGGAATCGAGGGCACGAGAGGGCGTCAGAGATGCGCGGATGAAAAAGGATCTCATTGTCAAAGGCCATGGCGAACCCAACGAATCTGCCGCCGAAGCGGAAAACACCGGAAAACTTCTTCAAGATGCAGAGGAGGAGGAACGCCGATTGCTGAGCGGGGTTGCACAGGTTCAAAGTCGGCTTTTCGAAGGCCAAATGGTCAAGCGGCCACAAAACAACCAACAGATCGCCGAGGAATGGAAAGAACTGCAGAAACGCGCACGAGCCGATCGGCTCGTGGTGGTAGATGGGATTCATGTGATGGCAGATCACATGGGACGTGATGATGTGAGGATCTATTCGTCAGAGAAGTGATTTGGGCATCCTTCCTAAACGAACTTTTTCAGCCAACGGACGAAGTCAAGAACGTTCCGAAGACACGATCCAGAGCCAAATATGATTCAGAGGATTGGTGCATCTATTGCCGAGATGGCGGCGAAGTGGTCGTGTGTGGTCAATGTCCTCGAGGTGAGTCGCCTGGCTTGCGTCATGACGTTCCCTCATCCTCGCCGTTCTTCTTTGACATCAATTTCCTTTCCCAGTGTTCCATCCAGAATGTCATGGCATCACAAAGGCGCAGTTAAAGAGCCTCCCATCAATCCCGTGTAGTCAGCACAACTGCGCCGCATGCAGTCGGAACACCGCGCAATCCGGTGGAATGCTATTCCGGTACGTCCTAGTAATCTTGATCGGAATCTCGTGACGAATCTGACCCACTTCTCCCGGGTAGCTGCCAGACCTGTTCCCAGGCGTTCTGTGAGGACTGTCTGCCGCCCGGAGATATCGACGCCGTTGGGGACGTTTTACCCGAGTTGTACGTGTCAGCATGCTGCTTCCGTATCGTGAACGTCCACTCATGTAGCATGCGTTCGCAGCGAATTGCTGGGATTCGGTGCACAGACGACGGCATATTATATCCGTTGTCATGATTGTCACGAGCTTTGGGACAGCGACCCTGCCGCGTGGGAGGCTTGGGAGGAAGAGATGGCAGAAACCCAGCAAAAGCTCGACGCCGCCAGAACGCAACGAACTGGATAATCGACACGTTTGGATGATGCGTGCTTTGTTTTTAGTACACCGAATTACCTACTAGTACAATACGCCGCTACCGCGTTTTATGTAATAACGTCGACGTCAAACTCCACCTCACTTGAATGTATGCAGATGCTGGACCCAACATGTCATGGGAAATGCGGCGGCTCAGAACGGTTGTTCGGCAAGCACTTCGGATACTTTGACAACCAACTCGTCGGGATTCTTCAGTTCGGCTGCGAAATAGGCCTTTGCTCCGCCAACTCCTTTGGACCGCACGATCTGCGCGATGGCGTCGAACGCACTGGGGTTCGACGATCTCAAGACGGTGCAAGTAAAGTTCCGCTTTTTGTTGTAGATAAACAACGGCGCGAGATCCAAGCCGGGGATGGAAGTATTGCCTAACGGGCCGACAGGCACTTGGATCTTGATCACCATGCTCTTATTTTCGGCCTCGTTCTTGGTGAGTCCAGGTCTGAATGGACGAGTGGTAGGCGTCGCGAGACCAAACGCTTGGCGGGTAAAGTCAGCCGTCGAGATCGTGTCAGACAATGACGTGCCGGCGGGCCCTTTGTACGTCGGTTTGAGTGTGATAGTCGTCTCGGCGGAAAAGGGATTGCAGTGCGGCTTGTGCGTCTTCCAATGCGTGCCTGCCCATTGGTCAACGATCGACATGTGATGAGTATTGACAGAAGGACAAAGAGAGACCACCCACGCTGGCACTCGGTTGAGCAGTACCGAACGACGTGGCATCTCCCGCACTGTTTCAGCCCGCTTGCCTTGGTCTTGCAGTTCTCGCACTGCTTTTCTTCCCAGGGCGCTACCTCTCCCTTGCGCTTCCGCTCCCATCGCTGTACAGCAGCGGTGACCTCAGCTCCAAATACAAGACACAACTTTCGGGGCGTATCGCCATTCGCGTCGGCAATATCGAGGTCTGCACCGTGTTCCATCAAGATGTCGACGATCTGTACGTCGCCCCCTTGAAATGGGAAAAAGATGGGAACCTCCCCGTACCGCGTCTGGGTGTTCACGTTGGCGCCCTTTTCCAGCAACAGCTTCGCGATATCAGGCTTTCCATAGGGCGGCGTACACGCGTGATGAAGCGCCGTGTGGCCCACGATATCGGTCATATCGATAGGAGCACCCGAGTCGATCAAATAGGTGAGTACGTCGAGGTGTCTCATGGCCACGACGGCCGATTGCGAGCACGGTCGGAGAACTTTGGCGCCAAGGACGGTCAAGGCGAGGAATCCGAGATGGAAAGGGGTTTGTGTGGTGGTAAGATCGGGCGCATTGCCTGATTCGACAGCCTAAGGAAGAAAAACGCAGTGTTAGAGATCTCACGATGCGGTGTTCAAGTGAGAGTCTTGCGGCAAAACCGGACAAACCTGTTTGACTATGTCGTAGTTTCCGAACGTACATGCACACGCGAATGAAGAAAGCTTATGAGGATCGAATTCTGCGAATTCTGGAATGGGGAAAAGAAGTAAGTCATGGTTGACACTAGAGCGTGTAGCCCGGCACCGGATCGACCATGGGGTTACATGCGCCAGTGGAGGATTACAAACGTGGAAAAGTTAAACCACGTACGTGTCTGAAACATGTTGCGCAGTCTCTCACTGCCCATTTGAATGCTGATGAACCCAGGCTTCTCGAGGATTTTCTTCATTTGAGGCGTGACAAACAAACCTCCGTCGCCTCGTTTTCTGCCTACAGTGATATCTGATTAGCAGCTGCTCGCACTCCGTTTTGAGGAGCAAGTCATCCCACCCTGACTCATGCTTGGATTTACGTTCGATGTCGAATCGTCGATGATTGGGTGGACGGTGACAGATCAAGATGTCACGCTAGATGCCGGGGCCGGCGAAGTTCACGCTCCAACTTGAAATGCAGTGGCTCAGCATCTCATTTTTCAAAGGTTGTGTTCAATAGGGGCATTTTAAAAATCAAGAATTGAACCACTCAGGCGTCGCGATGCCTATCCGTTTCGTGACCTTTGGCAGCTCCCTCACTGACTCCGATGGCCTCTGCATATAACAATACCGCCGGGCCTGTCAAATGACTTGTTGGCAAAATTCGACTTCGGGGATCTGTCACTGTTAGGCCGAGGTGAACAAATTCGCCCAGAACTTCCATCTGCATTATAACAACTCACTGTGGAGCCTCAGATCCCTCAACTGTGTTTGACCTGCGCAAGGTAAGATTTATTTCACATCCGATTAAAATGACACACCACTGACCGACTTAACACGATGCCACGGCTGTGCATCGTGATCAGTATACAACGATACGGATTCGACAATACTGGGAACATTAGTACTGTACAGTATTCGTTACAACGGTCAGCCGACTCGTCGAATTTCACGCTTCTCCATGGATTACTTTTCTCCCCTCTTCGACCTTATGCTTGTCCCCGCTCATCTTGCCTGCGAGCACCTTCATTTCTCCTCTAACGATCGTCATGAATCCAGGCTTCTTCTCGGACCCCACGGATGCCCGTCTGCCAACCACCGCCGGTATTTCTTGCCCTCCCTGCTGAACGCCACCCGATGCTTGATACTCAGCAGCACTAGCCCCAGGAGGTGGAGGGTGTAACTGTGCAGGGTGGTATTCTCCGCTATAACCCTCTGAAACCCTTCGAGTTGGGATAGCGTGCTCTTCTTTTTCTCCTTCCTGAACGTCCTGTGACCGACCCTTGCCCGGTTCAAATCCCTTTGAAGTAAGGGTGAATTCCTCTGTGCGTTTCTCTGTCCCAGGTAGTTTAGTCGGTCAATTACGATGTCACATGTTAAGGGGTTTGAGTTTGACACACTCTTTTTTGCCTGTTCTTCCCTGCCAATGGTTGTCGCTACCCCAATGCCAACCGTTTCTCCTTGATCTTGGAGACTTCCTCGATCCCTCGTCTCGCTCGTCTCCTCTTGCGGCCCAACTTCTGCACCAGACTTAATATCTTCTTCAGCTTCTCTTGCTCTCGCGTCCGTTCCCCTAGGGGAGGCATCTGCCGGCTGGGATGTAGCTGGACCACTCTTCGAGAGTCCAACTTTCCTCTCTTCTTCCTTCTCGGATCCTAGAGGCTGATCCCATGCAGAGAATCAGTGATTTTGACCCTGGATGATGACAAAAGGAACACAAGGTCTGCGAACCGAAGGGGCGGGGTCGACAAGGATATGTGCGAGAATCCACGAAGCAGAATTTAGAGGAAAGGAAAACACAGATGGGGAGTCATGAATCATGCAGCTTTCCATGCTATGCTCGGATGACAACTCCGTGGTATCCATCTCACTCCTGCACCATACGACACATACCGAACCCCACAGAAATATCAGTAGTGCCCACCTGCAAGAACAGCAGAACAAGGAGTAGGGGACCATCGAAACACGACCCCCGCGAAAGAAGTGTGTGTAAGTGATTCAATGGCATACCTCGTTGCCTCCACCTGCCATGGTTGGCTTTATCGTGTCTCTTCTCTGTCGAGGCGAAGTAGGCCGACGTTCCTGGACTCTCTCTTGTCGTTCATCTGGTAAAAGAGCAACACTGGACTCGGAGAGATTTCCCGGCAGAGCACCAACACCGCCTGTGTGCTCAGAAGGTTGAGCACCCTTTAATTCAGTGCTGGGCAATGAAACATGCAACGCTTCTTTATGTTCCCCAGAAGCTAGCTGTTATTAGCCTGCATGAATGTCTCACAAAGTGACGATGTACACTCATACGAAGGTGCTGTATCCTTGACACCCTAAGGAATGGGAATCATGACAGTCAGAGTAGCAGTTTTCTCTTACCGTTTCGGATGCGTATTGTTTGGCGGTTTGTACGACGGTCGCTCTGACGGACGGCGAGTCCTTTGTTGTGCTCGGCTGCAACTTCTCACTCGATTGAGTTTGTGCTTTCACTTCTTCTGGTAATTCGTCCGTCGGAGCATTGGGGTTTCCCATGTTGCCCGGAGTCTCCAAGAGTGCAGCAGGAGTATCCTTGGCGGTACTGGGTGCGAGTACGGACTCCTGCTCTCTCGGGGGTGTCCCAGATTCAACAGATGGGATATTCGGTGCTGCAAGTCCAGTAGACATTTCCGTGCGATAGAGATTGAAGGAAAAACGAGAGAGAAGAGGTGGCGATCTGTGCCAAGCTGACTTGTCGGTTGTCTGTGTTTTACACTGGGCTCAGACCAGATGATGTCATGCCGACTGGCTCGCCGGTTCAAGCTCCTAGAGGTTCAAGTCACAACATAGACAAACGTTGCAAAGACAGCCTGGGTCACGAATGACATTATTGGCGGATTTAGGCGAGCGCAAGCGTAGAGTAAAGCCAGAGGCCTCCTGGCGGGCCGTCGGATACCCCTCTGAGGATTGGGGCCGGACTCGCAAGTGCGATAAAGTACGCCCCAGGACAGGGAAGGGAGCGGGGTAGGTGCGGTAACTTCGGGCCTGCGAAAGCTCTCGTCAAGCTACCACCACGCCGAACGCAGCCCAGGGCTGAAGTGTGGGACGACACAGGGACTGCTCGTGAGCGTGTACGCGTGACCTCGAGTGGTTTGGTAGCCGGATCATCGGGTGAAGGCGGAAGCTTCTTGTTCGGCACGAGGTTAGTTTCGTGCGTTCCCACAGGCTAGCCGACCAGAATTCGAGCGTTCCCAATCCCATGCAGTCCCGCGTTGGAGATCATTTCCAACGGTCCCCCACCATACACGGGCGGTATTCGATGAACGACACTGATTCTGTACAACTCTGGTGTCCGGCCCAATCATCTCTGGAATGCCTAGGTACGACCTGGAGACTACCAGGACGAGGGATAAGGTCGACCAATCTCGGACATCTCTCAATGAAGTCTCGCATACAAGAAATTTGGCGTACGACTTGAATGCTCTATACTCGTCGGCGATGGTTTGGTCATAAGACATCGTTCGATGGCCATGTAACAAGTCGTCCCAACACCCTCTCCAGATTTACGTCGTGACTCGTCTGGCAATCATGGTTGGTCGTCGTATTGCGCTGTGACCATCCGTCGCAGGTAGGCGTATATCCTATATACATGCTCGCGATGCTCACACAACGGCAAAACGGTCAGTGACCGGCGTCGGCTGCGTATACAAAGAGAACGTCTTTGTTCCAACCACATTCCTGGCACGACGCTCTTTGCCAACCAATACCGCTAGCATGTGTGAGCGCCGTTACCTTCTTGCACCGTTCCCGCTGGCGCTGACGGCTTGCACGGCGCCCGTTCCTCAGGAATCTGATTCAAGCCAACTGCACCTCCACTACGTCCGTTCCGGCGACAACCTTGCGGACATCTTCGGGAAACCCCTTCCGTGCCCCGCATTCCTTCTCCTTCGTTCCCTTCTCGGTCTCCGCCCCCTTCTCGTCGAGGAGGAGTAATCAGTGTCACGCCCGTCTTGTTGCGTACCCCGCCCCCACAGTCCCCCGGATTATTACATGCAGACGCCGCCCAAAGTGCCCGACCCTTTCCGGATGCCGTTCAGGCGCAAGCTGACGTTGTGCATCCGAAGTGCTTCGTGATTATTGGTCGAACGGGGTGTGTACGGCTCAGACGATTGCTTTCCTGGTCTGAGCTGACCGTGTTCATCCTAGCCCTGTAGTAGAAACTGGAGCTTCCTCTGGAGCGTGCCCATCCACAAGTGGCAGATCTTGTTGCTCACTATTGCCTTCTTTGTTGGTGTTTGAGCTTTGATGATGATCGCCTTGACGCACACATGGATCCTCTGTCTTTGCGGGTTGGTTTGGGTTCACTGATGATGTCAGGTGCATCTTTATTTGTGTCGTGCGCACATCGATGTAATGGTTATTCTTTCTGGCGAGCTGGGTGACTCTGAACCCAAGTCAGACAAGTTTGAATTGGTGGAGCCTCACCGCCGTAATCCTAACACCCTCTGGGGTTTAGCCTATCCGCTCTTGTTTCGTCATGAAACTTACAGAACAGACTGACTGCTTTCCAGACAGGTTTCTCGGGCCCTATCCTTGAGCGAGAAACACAATTGAAATAAATCTGAAGGATAGGTTTCAGGAGCAGTTGTGCCCGCGCGCCACTCCACGTTGGTTGCGGGAGGATCATCCATGAGAACGACCTTACCGACGGATCGCAAAAAGTCGGCAAAGGTACCCGTAGTTGATGTCGCTCCGCCGATGCTACTGAACCGCTTTTCCTTTGATATCTCTACGGGGAAATCAACGATCTGATCATCTTCCCATGGTACGGTGTTTTGGACCGCGTCCGAGGTAGTAAAGGGAAGCCCGCGTGAAGCAATAGACGAGCTGAGAAAGGCAGACGAGAATGTGAATGAAGACTAGAAGCCATGGGTTCGACTCGGGACTGCTGGCACTGATTTTTGACTACAAATGAGATGCGTCTAAGGTAACTTGCCATAAGAAATACTTGACGACCCTCTCACTCGCAGTAGACGCCTGGCATGGCTGACACGCGTGTTCAGTGCGGGTCGGATAACCTTGTATAGATCAGACCTCATCGCCGTAGTCTTGACACCCCCTGAAATTCTCCACGAGTACGTGAGTTTCACCAAGCTTCAAAAGTGTTATATTAATCGACTGTTTCCCAAACGGGACGCTGGTGTTCAGGCGTGCCGAACAGCTTCACGTGCCAGGCATTTCTCTTGACGATCCTCAAGTTCTCCTTGTGTCAGCCTGAGTGATACACGCATCTGTTGGGATCGGACGCAAGCGTGGGTGCGTAACCTGAAACCTCAGGCTGAGGCTGCCCACCCTGACGACAGACACATGTTAGTACGGGTTCCTAGGTCCGGCAGCGGACCTTGCCGGAGCTCAAGTAGCTCAACGACTTGCGATGTTCGTTGGACTTGTTGTTGCTGCTGCACTGGCGTCCGCCTGCCCCTCAACAAACGGTGACTGTTCCGCGTCTGGTAAGCCCACGTATCTCGTCCTTCCTGCGGTGCGCTGCCACGAAGCGTATTCGACAGGTTGTGCGCCCACGTTTACACGTACCAGTGATACCGTTGGGAAATGTGCTAACGGATGTTCTTGTAACAAGTGTTATGGCTCCTTCATCGCTGGTCCCAGCTGCGTGAACCTGTTCCACTTGTGCTTCAAGCAGTGCGCTGAGACGACCATAGGCTGCTAGGGTTCTACCATTAACGGTGTTTGGGAATGCACTGCGAGCAAGTATAACAGATGCCCTTGCAGACGCTGGTGATCACTGTGATCTGGACCAAATGCGTGCACTGCTATGTCCATTTCATTAGTTGTCCTAATTCCGCGTTTTTGTTTATCATTCCGACGTAGAAAACCTACTGGTACAGAATAGAATGGTCCATCCGTCCTTTCAGTGTGCCCCCAAAAATGCATTAAATTTAGCAATGATCCTGTCCAGTCAGATTGGGAGACTGAACTACGTTTGACTGATGTCATCATGGTGAATCCAAGTTGCTCCGCAATCTGTAAACTTGGGAGCGGGCGTGTGCGTAGTCGTTTCGTATCTGTGCGGTGTCGGGCTCCGAGTCGTCAAGACACGACCTTGGGGTGTCTGGCCCTGATAGTCTGGAGCAAGGTACACCCAGAGAGCTTTCAGTTTGCAATTGTTATTTGCCAAATATCTTCAGATCCGAACAATGACAAATACACACTGAAAAGAACTCGCTGAAAAACAACGTTGATACAATGGGTAGTAAGCACTTTTCATACTATGCCAATCCAATCCTGTATGCGTATATATAGTACCCAAATCCATAGCATTGTTCATGTCCAGGACCCAACTACAAGATCATATGTTATATCACAGGACCATCTGTGACCGTCGTTGGGGGATCGGCGATGAAAATGTTGTTGCCTTTGACATTGATGAAAGAATACTGCAAAAGGCGGTCGGGAATCGGTCAGAATTGTGGCAAATTCTGGATGGCGTACCTCTATGAGAGCTGTGTCTTTCCCCCTATTGTAGTTCTGGTATACGAGATTGACCTGCGCAATGATCAGTATGATCCACACAAAAAAACACAGGCCGTGATGCAAACCTCCGACATGAAGGGTCGTAACCCTGCGGACTCTAGCATCTCCCACCAGGATAAGAACTCCTCGAACCTTTTATCCCATGTGTGAATTTCGATCAGCAACTGGCCAAAGGGAATCGGCTCCCCAGAAGTGATGTAAGGGTGGAGTATTTGCGTAAGAACCTCGAATTCCCATCCCTCTATATCAATCTTAAGTATATCAATATATCGATGTTCTGTGAAAAGAATTGAAATTCGCGACACATAAAGTGTAAGGGAAACATACTGTTCATGTCAAGGAGTGTCTTGAGGGTATACAGTTTGTGTTCATCATTCTGACCATGAGCATCAATGTTCGCCAGACCCCACGGGTGGAAATGAGCACGATGATCACGCTTGATGCTACCAAACGAATTGGACCGATAGTCATAGCCCCAGACTTCACAATAGCGAGTACGTTGGAGAACCTCCGCCTCGAATGAAGTCTCATAGTTCATGCCTGTTCGATGCCCTCAACCCAAATTGCGACAAAGAAAAGCCTATCAATCTCACCGAAAGTGTATACTAGACAATCTGGCTTTTGCTGGAGCCGAGAGAGACCACATGTCCATTTGCCTCCATCTCCTAATGACCCAATACGCTCGTTTTCGTGTGGGCATTGAAATGAGGGAGGGAAAAAGCTCCCTAGTTGAAATCTTCATGAGTCATCGTTCAGGAAGAGTATCAATAATAACTCACAGACGGTGTATGGTGGCCAAGGATTCTTGTCTTCCGGAAACCTGAGAGAAAGAAATTGGGTTCGGAATGATAGATTGCAGGAATTAACGTACATGGAAATATCACGAGGGGTTGGCCCAAACTTCTGTATCATCTCCTTTCGATCTGCAACCGCTCTCGAGTAAACTCGCTCAGCTCGTTCAAGCCGTGAGGGTAGTTCATTGTCTCGTATTGGAAGCTCGTACAAATCGGCTCGGAGCGGAGATTGATATGGATTAAGGAGGTATATCGTTGTTAGAATGACCATTGCTACACCGATGAAATATCGAGGGTGTCGCTGCCAGACTGAAGGCATCTTCAAGATTGGGCAGAACGAGTGACTGAACGTGAAGCTCTGTGCGGTTGATTCGTGTGCAAGGAAACCGTGTGGGCAATAACAATGGTCGTTTGTATACAAAGTTTTCAGGAGTCGGGATCGCCGGCCCAAGCCGGAGGGTCTTGGTCCCTTATTACTATTTGTGTGGTTCAGCTACGTGTCAAATCTCACCCCGGCAAATTACAATGATGACTTACTGAAGTCCAAAGTTTTTGTCAACCACCAAAGTAGCGCCCGCTAGTTGTGCATGAGCAAGAGTAACGTGGGATAACTGAGGCGCGACTCATCATTGTTTGTGCAAAATCATGACCGATTCAGATTTGTAGTAAACCTGACAAGTGACTGCTTGCCTGTATACCATCGTGGGGCTAGTGCACGCTTCAGCTCCTACATCTCGCGGGGAGAAACAGTCAACTCTTCTTGAACTCCCTTTTTTCCGAGTGGAAATTGATCGATGTTGATCTCCGAATCGGCAATAATATCGCCGAGAAGTTGTTCGGAGACCTTTCCGAGACACCGTTTCAAAGACCTCAGTAAATGCTGTAGCCGCAACCGGAAGTTGCACGCTTCGTCCATGGACACAGTGTCAGTGAGTGACAAATTCTGAATATTTCTCAGAACATTGACTACTGCTGTCTGTTGTCTAATTTTCTACTGGGGTGGATAGGGCGTTCCGCAGAATTCCAGTTCGCCTGACGGGTAATAGGAAGCCTCCCCGGCTTTAAAGTTCCGAAGAACCTACGTCATGCCTTGTTCGTTTCCAGTGATTTCTCGTGAGTCTCCCGCTAGGCCATGTATATTTGGTGTCCCATTTGTTCCATCCGGAACTACATATGTGCCTTGTGGGTACTATTACTGCTATATGTAGCTTTTTTTCATGTCAATGACATTATCAACGTGGAACAAGAAAGTCACTCGCTTGGAAGATTCGTTAGTACGATCAACCACTATGGGTTGTATATTTGGACTTTCAGCCTAAGCCAGTTGTTGGGCGGCCCATCAATGAAACCACGCATAATTGCTCGCCCGATTGGGCCTACCCATGAAATACGGGGAGTCGTATGAAGTATTACTCCCGAGTTCCCAAGTTGACCCACGCCAGTAGATTACGTTATTACGGCATATAGAATCCAGCCACAACGAGGTTTGCCTTGAGGCCTGACATGGTTCATGGCGAGCCTTCAAATTCCAAGATTTCTTCTCCAGCTCAAAAAAGAAAGAAAAACGCACCAGTGCACGTCAATTGGTCACTTTTTGGCAAGATGCTTTGCGGTTGATGATGGTCCGGGCGCAGGCCGACGGTGGCTCACCGTATCAACAGTTTCCCAAATGTGCGTCACACGTGCCGATGCCACTCGCTGTCTATCCGTAACAGTCCGAAACGAAGCGGAGCGGGCTTCCATTCATTTCTCAGCGCACAGCTGCCTCGTGTTGTGGACCAACAGCCCACATATAATCCCAGTTAATCTGACAATACTGTCGCACTCACGTTTCACCCACTTCTAGTTTGTAACAATCATGATCCATTCAATGCGCTTTGTATTTTATTGCATCCTGGTACGCTACATGTCGTTCGCATAGTGAGCGGTACACAACCAGGGCTAGTTTCTTTTCGCAGCTGTGACACTGGCGTTGAGTGCGGTGAGGATACATTATACCACTCACCTGCCTCGGACCGACCCCACGAATTACGGAGTCCGGTTTTATGGTGGGTGTGCTGCTCTGGCAACGTTTCTCACTTATAGCAGTTCGTTCCATATACCAGATCCGATAGTTGTTGAGCTCTTAGTGACGAGTATCCTTACGGTCTTGTGGGCAACATTTGTGTAAGATTGGTCTTGTTCATGATACTCTCATCAACTTACCTATGAATTCAGTGCCCGTACGATCCACAGGAGGCTAGAGCACCGCTTCTTCAGCTCCTTCACGGCGGAACTTGTTGGCCTCTTCCTCTTCTTCATTCTTTGGCTAGTGGGAGCTGCTGTTGCCACCGTAAGCAGCCATGAAACCTGGCGACTACATTATTTAACAAATTTCGGTGTATAGCACACTAGCAACCCCCCAGGTGTCGATGTCTACTGGGGAAATCTCTCCGGGTGCTGGAACATCCACTGGCAG
>JBBPTO010001027.1:0-19306 GCA_038094155.1 Pulveroboletus cf. aberrans | reverse complement strand
GTAGTGAAACATCCTGGTTATTTTTTCGTAGAAAAATTGTACCATTTTTAAACTCGAACTGACTTAAGTTTTGTTGTCGCACTTGCCGGGGGATGACTGTATATATTGCCACACACCTCGGAAAGCAGGGTTTCGTTGATCCACTTTGGGTCGAGAATTCTGTTATTTATTTCTTCTCTCCGGAAAGTGACGAATCATACCAAGAAAGAGGGTGCCAAATCTACCGAGTCTCGGAAATTGCCGGAACTGTATAGTTTCTTAATTTGTGGCTTGGGCAAGCAAACAAGGAGCGAATAAGCCCCCAAGGCTAAGGTCCAGCGACGCGTCATCCTCAGAACAAGATTAGCCATGGCCGAACAAGTGTGTGCTGAAACTATTCTGACTCTGTGTTTCCGACAACCCCCTGCAGATCGAGAAAGCTTTCCAAAAGCAACACCTATTCCAAAATGCCAAAGTTCGCGGTACGAACTGACGGTAGTTCACGCGGTACCAAAGTGCTCATCTCGTTTTGATCTCGTGAAGGCGGCAAGAAGGTCTCGACGAAGGACAAGAGATGGTACAAGGACGTTGGTCTGGGATTTAAAACCCCATCAGAAGCAATTCATGGCACCTACATCGGTATGTCTTGTCCCCGATCCCTTCACACATAGCTACACAGGGCGCACGCAGACAAGAAATGTCCATTTACGGGGAATATCTCTATTCGCGGACGAATCTTGACCGGCAAAGTTGTCTCGACGAAAATGACGCGGACGATAATTATCCGCCGGGATTACCTCCACTACGTTCCCAAGTATAGTAGGTCGAGAACATGGTCAAGTTTGGTCGAGTGTGCTGACACGCGCTCCTCTCAGATCGTTACGAAAAGCGGCACAAGAACTTGGCTGCTCACGTGTCCCCCGCATTCCGCGTGGAGATTGGCGATACGGTCACTGTTGGTGAGTAGAGCTGGATGGCGAGGCACAGCCACCATTGACGGGCGCATCAGGTCAATGTCGGCCGCTGTCGAAAACCGTGCGTTTCAACGTACTCCGGGTGACGAAGAACAAGGCTACGGCGAAGGCGTTTGGCAAATTTTGAGTCGGAGGGGTGTCGATGATTTTACTGTATCCCATTGCACGAGTTCTTGAATGAAATTGTTGACTTGTGCTGCAAACAAGCGAACAAACAAGGGTAGACGCCACCCTGCGAGTTGCACACCCGACTTGCACCGTCTGCGTGATCGACAGTCACGTCCCCAAGCTGGCGCCCACCCTTCTCTCCGTGCTCACTGCCAAGCTCTCCAGGTCGCGGCCCCAGTCTACCCAGACACAGCCAGCCCCGTCCGCAACCGCGTCCCAGGCCCCGCCAATGGGCCAGCAACAGTCAAAGAAGTCCAAAAAGTCTGCCAGGGAGAAAGACCAGGATCCACCACAGGATGGCACGGGGTTCGACGGCCTCGCCGACCCTCCTCCACACGGCACCCTCCCGCGTGCATCTCTTCACCCCAGCCACGCACAGAGCGCTGCCCACGAATATGATGCCGTTCGCAGCGCCGCTGCCTCCATGGACATCCCAGACCGTAGCACCACTCCGATTGGCGGAAGTGGACCCCAACCCCCAGGCTCCCCCGGTGCCCTCTCCCTCTCTCCGAACGACCTTTCCTCTCCCTCTTTGCCCCCTCCCGCGCCGCCACCATCCACGTCGGGCCCGTCCACGAAACCATCTCCTTCCCCCCTTGACATACCAATCACCCAGACCATACTTTCCACATCGACAATGCCTCCGTCGTTTACCCCGGGCTCAACGGCAAGCTTCCAGCTGAACGACTCCATCAGTCCGTCTGGGAACGGTGGAAAAGAGAAGCTCAAGCAATTCGATATTGACGATATGATACAGCGTCTCCTGGACGTTGGCTATACAGGAAAAGTCAGCAAATCGTTGTGTCTGAAAAATGTAGAGATTGCTGCCATATGTCAGGCAGCAAGAGAGGTTTTCCTTGGCCAACCCACGCTCATCGAGCTATCACCGCCTGTCAAGATCGTGGGTGACGTCCACGGGCAGTATTCTGACCTCATCCGATTGTTTGAGATGTGTGGCTTCCCTCCGTCTGCAAACTATCTGTTCCTGGGCGACTACGTGGATCGAGGCAAGCAAAGCCTGGAAACCATCCTGCTCTTGATGTGCTACAAGATAAAGTACCCGGAGAATTTCTTTCTCTTGCGGGGTAATCATGAATGCGCGAACGTCACACGAGGTTTGTCCTTTGCACTACCACCATTCGGGGCACTCACTCCGGTACAGTGTACGGCTTTTATGACGAGTGCAAGCGAAGATGTAACATCAAAACGTGGAGAACATTCATAGACGTCTTCAACTGTTTGCCCATTGCAGCCGTCGTCGCTTCGAAGATATTCTGCGTTCACGGTGGCCTCTCGCCATCACTCCATTCAATGGATGATGTCAAGCGTATACAACGACCCACAGATGTTCCTGACTACGGTCTACTCAACGATTTATTGTGGTCGGATCCATCGGATACCGCACTTGATTGGGAGGACAATGAACGCGGTGTTAGCTATTGTTTTGGGAAGGCGGTGATTAACGACTTCCTAGTGCGATATGACATGGATTTGATCTGTCGAGCGCACATGGTAGTAGAGGATGGTTATGAGTTTTGGAACGATCGAACATTGGTCACTGTGTTTAGTGCGCCGAACTATTGTGGAGGTTTGTTTACATTCTCTTCCTTTACCTGTACCTTGCTTATGCTTTGGTGTTAGAGTTCGACAATTATGGGGCTTGCATGAGGTGTGCCTCATTTCCTTCCACGTGGACTATCGAGCTTATGTTCCTCCTCACAGCGTGTCCGAAGACTTACTTTGTGCATTTGAGCTGCTTAAGCCACTAGATGGTCCTGCGCTACGAAAAGAGATGACCAAGGCCAAGCGCAAGAGGTAAGTGACATTCGATGACAAAACGAATTATCAAATTAAACCCTCTGATAGTCTAATGGCGACGTCCCCATGATGACCCCCGATCCAGTTTTGACCTGCCGTTCCTGAGAGGGCGTAGCCATCCAATTGGTAATGGACCCCTTCGTGTGGCCGTCTCCTTTCCACCATTCACCTGCCCTCCATCCTTGTGCCTGTTTCCAGTCTCCGCGACCGTTACCCTACTTGCTTTCATAGCTGATATCCCCTGTCTACACCATTTCCAGTTTTGGCACGCTTTAGTTGAAGGCACAAGTTTGTAACCTACCGACAATCTCATCTACGCTCATTTCCCCATTACTTTCACGTGACCATGCACTTTGGCAACGTCTTCCTTCCCTTCCCTCTATTTCTGTCCTGTTCCGGTATAATGAATTCACCATTCTGTTCGCTTTACTTCGGGGTTGTTACTTATGTAGCTCATCGCATATTTTTTCTGGTCTGTGATATAATTATATTGCTATCGTTCAACATCCCTTGAAGTAACAATCGAAAAAGACTCGAATTGTATATTCTTCATCGTTGAGACAGGCTCCATGGATCAGAGAACCCCATTCTAGAGCATATCATAAACTAGAATCCCGAACGCACACACAATCATGCTGGTCCCAAAGAGTCCTCCAAACGTCAACGGGACCGAGCCAAAACTCAAATCGGAGATAAGAACCAAGACTATGGTGAGGAGATTCCCAACCGATGTCACGATAGGGCCCCAGATTCCCAACAATATCTGCCAAACGATCCATCCTTGAGATCCGAGAATCGGCCAGGTAAAATGTAACAAAGATTTACCATAAATCCGGCGTTGAAGATCACACCTGACGTCGCTATACTTGCGATTGCCATTATCGTGCTTGTATTCGGTGGTAATCGGAAAATCTCGATCTGATAGTAGTGGAGGAAGGGTATTGGGATCCAGAACATAAGCAGGGTGCAGAGGCCGATGGCTGCTGTAATCAAGTTGGAATGTAGACCAAATGGTGGTGGATATATGATGTCGTTCGCGTGAGGGGCAGGCACGGTCGCTTCATTCACTTCGCCTACGATGTCGCTTGCGCCATCAGGAATTTGGTGATAGTGGCTAGACGCGGCGATCAATTCTGGATCAGACTGCAACGCAACGTATTTCTTGTAGAGAACCTGATAAAGACCATACAGAGCAGATGCGACTAGAGTCAACAGATTCCCGACGAAAGGCGCAGGGGTGCTCGAGAGATTGGCTTTGACCAGCTGTGAGTGAACTGATGAAACGGGAGCTCCGCCGTAGGCCACGGCAAGCACGCCTAGCGTGGCAATGATTACTGCAAACAAATGGAGAGACCCCCACTTTACTCCAAGCAGCCTGACGCTGAAGACGTAAACAAAGAATGCATTCGCATTCCAAATTGCTGTCACGTCAGTGACTCTGGTGAAGTATCAGTCAATGAACGGAAAGGAAAAAAGAAAGGCATTCGCACGAAGCCAGGGAAACTGCAGTGAACCACAGTAGAGCGGGTAGGGTATAAAACATTGTGATACAGATGACCAGAATGACCATTTTCCGCATGGTGAAACCTCCTATCGCAATTGGTGAGGAGCAGGGGGAATCCCTGGCAGTCATCTGTGCAGCGAGAGCGTAACTGAGACCCTTTAATAAAGGTCGAAGCCCGTGTTTCGTCGTGAACAGCACGTAGGCCAGATGAATCGGGAACGTGAACAAGAGGCACGAATGAACAATGTAACTAGAATAGTATTCGAGTCAATCCTATATCTGCAGCGTATTTGGGCTTACAGTAACAAATATGGCTGCTTGTACCCTAACATGGTCTGAAGGTACTGCGCAATTGGTCAGGTTATTAAGACCGCAGAACGATCCAACAGTGCACTGCTGACCTGAGTTGTCTGCGTCTCTACTACAAATGCGAGGAGATTAACAACGAACAACGCGAAGGCAGCTGTCCGAGACGTGCCACCAACAGGGCTCTCGTGCGCGGGTGCCATCCCAGCAGAACACCTAAAGATGTCAACGAAACCCGAATGACCAAACTTGAGCTTGAATCCAATCAGTGCTTTGGAGCACAGTGCTGATTAAATTCAAGTCAAAGTCACGTGGCAGGGTAGAAAAGCTTGCAGAGCTGCAGCCATCATGTTGAGAGCCTTGCTCACCTCGAGTCGTCCGCTTCTTGCACAATTTCGCACTCCAATCATTGCACGCCCTCATCGTGACGCAACTGGATGTCGTGTATCTACTGTTCCGTTAGTCTGGCCGTTGACGAGGGGGATGAAGGTCAGGTCGTCAGTCAAAGTCATGTGTGACGGCTGCAACATTGTTATACGCAAGGGGAGGGTGTATGTTATCTGTTCGAAAGACCCTAAACATAAACAGGTATGCATTCACGTTTTCTAAAGTTTGCTCCGCTGAACCTTGCCACCTAAAGCGACAAGGCTAGTCTCACCAAGTTCGGTTGCAATGGCTAAGCATCGCAACAAAAAACTTGGATTGTGATGGGAGTATATCAATGGATACGACAATAGCTGGACATAGCTGGATACAGATTGTTAAGGATCTCAGGATTACTCTGGCGATCTGATCCACATCTGAAATTCGTACTCGACACCGTTTTCTGTTTGAATCCCCGCCGGAACCTCGAAGCCTACCCACGCACTATGTTCTTCATGAGATCCCTGCCTCCATTCTGTACTGTCCAGGATATCGGGGAAAAACACGTCGCATTGGAACTCCGGTTTATAAATACGCGTCATCAGAATGCGATCTGGGTGCGGCCACGGATAGTGCGAATGCTGCGGACCTAGCTCTAGTGCTTCTTGATATAGTGAAGATCCCCCGATGATGAACATACGATGGACACTGTTCTGGGATCCGAGTGTCTCCACCGCAGCCTTCAGGTCAGAATACAGATATAATAGATCCCTCGACGGTGCTGTATCATCAGGGAACCTGGTCCACAGTTAGTCGATGGAATCAGAGTGTTCGAGATCTACGTACAGCTCATACTTATCGTCTCGGCTCAGTACAACATTCATCCGCTTCTTGAGCGGTCTGAATTTGAATGGAATACTCTCCCATGTCTTTCTGCCCATGAATAATGCATTCATCTGGCCAGCAGTGGATGTTTTCGTCGTGACCCGACTGAAGTACGATAAATCTCCCGGGATGTGCCAAGGCATCGTGCCACCCCTCCCAATGCCATTTTTCGTCGTCGCTGCAACAATGAGGGTTAGTGGGGGCATGTGAGCTCCTGGAAGAGATAGAGTGTTCGATCGTACTGTTTATCTCCAGTGACTGACGAATTCAGAGCACGTGCAGAATCCACCTCAAATGGACCTAGTCAAAACTTTTCCTGTTCACTTCCCTCCCGGACAAGGTTTGTCTGAGATGGAAGCGCATTTTTTCTCGGAATGTAAAGATATACATGGCATTGACAACATCTGTCATATACGTTAAGATAACGAAGCACTGAAATCAACCCCATTGCTTCCATTCACTCCCTGATGGAGGCTTTACTTCGACCTTCCCTTTCCCGACTTCCTCCCAGTTTGTGCTAAGTGTCGTTCCGCCGCTCTCTTGGAAACTCTTCATCATTGCGCGTCGCGTGTCGTCGTCTGCGTCTGCGAAGATCTTCTGGAAGAAGGCATTGACACTGCTATCGCCACCAACGTTGGGGTCCTCCTCCGTAGTCCTGTCCTTGTCGTCGGCGAGGATATTTGAAGTGATGCCTTCCCAATTCTTTCTCTTGTGAGTAATCGGAATTTCTGGTTGCGGGGGTGGAGCGAAACCTGCAAGTGCTGTAGAGCATTGCAACTCTGAAATAAATGGCAGGAATCCAGACGACATACGATCGGGAGCGTCGCCCACGAGAACCCCCCATCGTCCAAGGACCACCTTGGCGAGTCGGATCTCGACTTTGACCTTGCCTACTGTGTAGTTGCACTCGGCAGGGTCGATCTGACCCTTGAGAGGCTGAATTGATAGAACATTGTCTCCGTTTTGGTACACAAGCTATTGTTGTCGGCAACGTGTGCGTGGATGAGGCATGGTGTATTTACCTTTCGTGGTTCCAAGTGGACAGATACTGTGGCAGGATCGGCTCCTCGGTCAAATACCGAGAGGGTGAGTTTCTCGTCCGTCTCGTAGAACTCGTATCTAAGGAGAATTATGTGACCTGCATCGAATCGATGTGTGTGCCTACCTGAGAGTGGTCATCACGCGCCTGAGTGCGGACGAGAGCTGCTCGAAGTTCAACCACTAGCCGCCCCCCTGTCCCAGAACTTTCCAGTACTGAAATCACGTGCTCATTTTCGTTGTACCCCTTGAACACATCACGTTGTGAAACGAGGCTTGCTTGTCTCGATCGCGCTTACTTCCCGGATATGGGGTACGGCAAGGACGAGGACGACTTCCGTGTGGTTGATATCGATGGGGATCGTTTGTTGAGCCACACAGGACTCATCAAATCAACCCTCGTCAACTTTCCTGCATTTGAGCCCGAATGTGTGTGTTCGGGATGTTATGCGCTCCGACCTGACTGTCCCATAGCCGCTCTTCGGATGTTAATCGTTCCACTGCAAGGCATCCTCAGGCCCGACGTTGAAACTTGCTGTCATCACCTACCCAAAGGTGATAAAGACCTGAACTGCCTCTTCAGATCACCATCTGTAGCCTGTATGCAGGCTCCAGTCGATTCTCTGGACAGCACCACGTCATGTTCAAGTTCGATATCGACCGAATCGGCGCCATCACTGTTCCCAGTGCCAGTCGTACTTCTGAATATTCCCAGCAAAATCACTGGTATTGCCCATTCTGAATTTCCTCCAAATCCCGACTTATTGCGACGCTTCAATTCGTATGACCCACTCTCTCTGAAAGCACTGGGTATAGCGTTAGTCCTCACCCTCGATACAAGGAAAGAAGTACTTGTCATGGACTGCGAGCATGAGGCCCTCAAAGACGACGGCATTCTGGAATGAAAAGAAGCGCGAGATCGAAACCCTACTTCAATACTTCATTGCCAGCAGTGCGAAGCATGGCGAGAAATACTTCACAGTCGCGAAGTAAACATGGGAGCGCGCAGTTCCGGATGCCTTGTACAATGAACAGAGAATCATTAGACCTTATATCCTTGGCCAGATTCCTGTTCATGTCTCTCACAGCCACGCCGAGCGGTAATTTGTTTCGCAGGGGATTAAACAACAATGGCGGACATTCAGCTCTACGTTTGGCTGGGAGATGCTATTCTTTCGGGTGGAAATTTACTGACTTGGGAGATGTCGCGCTGGAGAAAGTGGAAGGGAACACAGGGATAGTGATTTCCGCTCTCTTCTTGGGCAGAACATGCAAGAACAAATTTCCAATGTTCTGAGATGGTCGAGCTAGGACACCATTTTGGCGTAGACGCTCGCGATGCAAAGACCGGTGTGGCTTAAATATAATGAAATCGTATGGCTATTAGAAGGTCCGTAGTGCGCAGTTGGCGGGGGGATCACACGGAGAAAATGTTTGTTCCACACTAAGTTTTCTTGAATTCCTGGCTCCCCTCCAGTCCGAAGCCAGTCAAAAGGCGCGCGTCGAGCATCAATCTGCGGTCTAGCTTTCGGACTGGCAATTCCTTCCCACGTTTCAATAACCTGGTGCGGAGACACCAGTACAACATGACATGGCCGTCCAGTGTCTTTGGTTCAAGACCACCGCAGCCCGGCGAACAGTACGAATTCCTGTCTGGTCCAGACCCTCAGGAAGAGTACAGGGATATTCCAATGTCCTTGGAACAAGATGGAGACACCTCATACCAGGATACCATTCGGGGGGACCGTTCTTCTTCTGACTCTGGTATTTCATACACAACGCGAACGCCGTCTCGAGCATCGACTCCCTTGCCTCCATATCCAACTCATCGATTTACCTCGTCTACCCCAGAAATAGACGGTGAACTAGCATCACCGTTGCTCGGAAACTCCGAGGCCTATACCAGTATTCGAGACGGGAGTCGTAGGTGGTGGAGTCTTCGTTCACGTTCACACAGGAGACGGAAACGAGAGGGAAGGATATGGAGGACGTTCAAGAAGGGTGTACGACGGATCGTCCGACATCCGTTGTTTCCTCAACAGCCGATAACCATTGTGAGGCCTTCTCATATTGCTCCGTCATACCGACAGATTCATTCCTGGACCAGATTTTCGCTCTTCTCCTTTTCACAGTCTTTGCAATCTCACTCACATTGCTACTCATGTACATACTAAACCCTGACAAGGAACCACTCCCTTGGAAAGCATACTGTGCTATCCCACCATCGTCGTCTTACCCTCCAAGCTCTCGCACGCGCCTATCATATCCGTATTTGAATTCCCTTCCGGAAATCCTTCCACCAACGTTTCCTCCAGATGACTTGGATTCTGTCCCGCCAGCCGGGATACTCCTGGGTGTTTTCTCCATGGACTCTGCATTGGAACGGAGGATGCTGATAAGAACCACATGGGCCTCGCACCCTCGCAGTCGAAACGGTGCGGGTTCGGGTGATGATGGATTCGGAACCTCGCGAACGATAGTACGATTCGTCCTAGGTCAACCTCGGAAGGGTTGGGAGAGGCGTATAGAAACTGAAATGGAAAGTGAGTTGTTCATGCACTCGTATCTCTTGGAAACTGACGGTCTCACACAGTGTATAATGATATTATCATTTTGCCTTGTCCGGAAAATATGAATGCGGGCAAGTCGTACGCCTACTTCAGCTGGGCTGCAGAAAATGCCTGGGTTCCTCCTCTCTACGTCAATACTTCGATTCCATCCCCAAACTTTTCCTACACAGCACAATCATCGCCAGCGCCCCGTCCTGCCCCTCACGATCCACACCTCGCTTGGGAAGACTATACTTCTGGTCGACCTAGGCCTTGGGTTAGACCAGACCTCGTCGCCAAAGTGGATGATGATGCCTTCGTAATGCTGGCGGAATTGGAGTCCAGGATGAGGCTCGAGTTACATGCCCAAGGGCATAGTCCATATCGCGTCTGGGAAAATATTACCTCCACGACTGAGGCTCTCAGCTCCCATATTCCCACTTCTCCGGATCCAGGCATTGACATGATACCACCCAAACAAACTGACACTGTTCAGGATCCGCTGGTTTACTGGGGTTATCTCGTTAAGGATCTCTTCATGGGCGGCGAGTTATATGGCCTGAGCTGGAGTCTCGTAACTTGGGTTTCAAAAGACACAGCTGTGAAAGGTCTGACGAGGGGTGCAGAGGACAAGCAGACTGCGAAATGGATGGCTCTGCATCCGCAAGCTGCCCAAATTCGGTGGGCAAGCGAACGATGTTGGATATATGATCATCCCCGCGCTGGCACAGTGTAAGCCCGATAATTCATACCTCACCGTCACTTCTGTTTACGTTGCCTACCAGATACTCACATGGTTTCTTATTTCCCTCACATGTTACACGAATCAAGCAGTCTGTCTTGTCTTACATGGAGGAGCTAAAGAACAAGTCAGCTGATGTTCAGAGCGGTCAGAGCGCTCCGTACGATCCTACGCTATCCTCCTGGGCTTACTCAAGTGTGTCGACGTTCGGAATGCGGTACCAACAGTCAATCCAGGATATGACGCTGGCAGAAAGCGTGGAGGCACTGGTGGAAGGGAGTGGCATGTCGAAACTACGTGAAGGTCCTGACACAAGAATTGGTCATGCCCACATCACTAACTTTTTTTCTAGGAATGGTGCTTGAAACGGGCAATACCTGGCGGTATAGGGAAGGTCGCATCAAACAGTATGAGAACAAGCGCGTTGGTGGAACAGTCGTTGTGCATTTTATCAAGAAACACGCGTGGTTCTTGGAGACTGCACTCGCTTTCCTCGAAACCGACGACTATTCGGAATCTGAACTTGAACGCATCTCCGGCGACATCAACAAAGAGATCCTCAACGTTGGTTTCTCTGCCGTCTGGACGGACGCGACTGCATTCAAGCTTGCCAATGCGAGCTGGCCGTAATATGTGGTCCAGAAAGTTGCATTACCTTCTGACGCCGTGAACCGGCATTGTCTGACCAGGCCGCCAACCTGGGCATGAGCAGGGTGTTGTCAGTCGATCATCGTTTGGGTACATGTGGGACTTTTTTATTCGCTAAAATGTGGAATTGTACAACCAAACAAATTTAAAAGACGGTTTATACCAAGTTATCACGACAGAGTGTACAACAACGAACACCAGTACGAAGGATTGCAATACATGACATTCAGCAGACGTACGTCAGTACCCATCCAGCATGATTGGTGGGGAGGTAGAACTGTCATCAGCAATAACCAGAGGGTCAGACACCTGTAGCCGGTTAAGCACAGCCCTTCTAATAGTTCCCTCCCACTGTCTGAACCAGACTCCTTCCCTTAGACCGCTGACTTGGGTCTGCGCCACAGAGGGACTAGTAGATTCCGACACCAAACCACGAGCATTGTCCCCTGGTTGGGCATCTGGAAACGGGCATTCGAAATGTTTACGCTCGCCAACTACATATCTCGGTTGGGATGTGGCCTGCTCCGCACGCTTGAGAGCATAAGCACCTCCGCATACTCTCCAAATCCCACCGCCACGATGGTGAAACCGACGAAATAGCCACAGAAATGGGTATATTAACGTGATAACTAGCAGAAATTTGATCCATCTGCTCGAGAGTGCGCGCGACAGACGATTGTGTGAGCGGACGGAGATTATTGAGTTAGAAGTTTGGAAAGAAACGTCGATATCTCCTCCGTAGCGAGTGGAGACTATGACTGAACGGGTAGCGGTTTTCAGGGCATCAAAGTCCCAACCATAAACGACCTACGGCGCATCAGCTGATGGATCAGGCCAAGGTGAAATCATTAAACGGACTTTACGGTACTCGAATTCCTTCAAGAACCTTCTACTAGAGCAGTAGTCATCTGCCCACTGGCGAAGTGTCCAGGATGATTTCAAGACGCTACTGTCGTGCATAACGCATGGTTCATCCTCTCTCCATGCATAGCCGCTGCTTATCCACGGAGGAAAGCCTCTGCAGTCACGTTCTTTGTCCCAGGCTCTCGCAGCGTCCAGTTCCGCGCTCTTGGCCTTGCGTTTCTGGTCACCAGTGCCGAATTCGTGGAACATACGACCGCGGTATGCGGGGATGGAGTCTGCTACCGACCAATGCGTCACGACAGGATCGCGGAGGATATACTGGCCGACGTCTATTTTAAAATCAAAATCAACGACTTTCTCGGTGTAATCTTCAGTCCTCAAGTCTGAGTGATTCCCATTTTGTGAGCGGGTCAAGCGGGTATGCGTTTCATCGTGCGAACCCCGACAGTGCAGGAACATTCGAGGCGGCTTGACCGCCTGAGAGAGGAAGAAACGATAGAGCGCTTCTCCTTACAAAGTGTTAGTACATCGCGGAAGAATTGAGTTACTAACAAACCATCCTCGTTCAGGTGGGGGTCATGAGAAATGACATCTCCAGCTGCCGAGATGAAGCAGGAAGCATCATACGGGGCGAACTCTGGGGGATCTTCACCGCCGGGTGCAGTGTAAGTCTCATGCTGGGAGATGTGCAAAACAACCAAATCCCTTGCACTCTGAATGAGGGAGGGGCGACAAGGTCGGCATGGGATGATGGATCTCCCGTAGGCAGTGGGTCAATGATGGTCATAGTGTGTAACGTAAACAGCTTTGAGACTTTGTTGGTGCCAGATACTTACTGACATGCCACACGCACGTTTACAATTGGCGGTTCTAGATCGAGGGCATGCACATTCACCGCCTCATAACCTACGCAGCTGACAGGCTGGCCAGCGCACGCCGCACGCCTATCCGGGCGACGGACGCGGCAACGGTCGATTAAGAGCAAAGCTTGCCTTACTCAGTACGCGAGTTGCCAGCAACTTCCCGCTGCCCTTCACGTCCATTTGCGCTTGCGTCAGAATGATTGTCTAGCCTCATTCACTCCACGAAACCACCGGGTGAGTCCCTTCTTGTCTTCATCACGGTTTTTCGTGTGCTGGCTAGGCTTACCCTTCTGACTCGAGTCCGACGTTTCTCGTGTACTCTTGCTCAGGATCAGACCTTTTCTACGTCCAACGTCTTGCAATCCCGCGAGGGGCTTGTGCGATACTTCAGCCGTTTGCCCCTCCTCCGTCAAACCCGACCTACCTGCATTTCGCCTTCCCCCCGCGAATTATATGTCCTCACCGCAGGCTGTTTCTGTCGCATCCTCTCTCCCTTCCAACACACCATCACCATCATCTGTACCTCTGAGTCACACTGCTCCCACTCCTACTCCCAGTGTCAATACCGTCTCCATAGTCTCTTCGGGGACCACATCACAGACCCCACCTACTTCTGTCTCTGCAACGACTTCGGCGTTTTCACAACAAACTCAACGATCATCGTGCGTTCACAATTCAGCTTCTGAGACTTCTCTGCATGAAGTACCTCTAGTGCTTTACAAGCTAGTATGTCCGGAACAACAGCCGCTGCTTCCGCAACAGTGATGTCAGCAAGTTCGTCTGTGGAATCATCGATTGCTCCTTCCCCTTCACCAAATATTTCTTCAAGATCCCCTTCCTCATCATCTGTCATATCCTTTACCTCGAGCAACAACAATCGGTCATCGACATCGGTCCCAGATACCTCTGTTCAACCGACTTCTTCAGTGGCGACAGCTTCAATCACCACTCAACCATCAGCGTTGACTTCAACCTCTCATACTGCTTCCTTGCTCAGCGTGGTCGCTTCCTCAACGCAATTATCACTTTCCCCTTCCGACACAGTGTTCATCACTACATTCTCATCTATGCTGCCCAGTTCATCATCCCGAGGTTCTTCAACAGTGGAGAGTAATTTGCCACTGTACGAGTTCGCTTCAGATGCCAGGGCTCAAGGATAGCTCAACATGATTAATAGCACGACGGTGTTAGAGAGTACCACAGTCTTTGTTACAAGCACAAATAGCCAGGGACAGGTGGTAACAAGCATACCTCCCATCGTCACCGAGGTGATCACCACGACAGGGAGCGGTGGCATGATTACCACGGTAACTCAAGCTATCATCAACCCAACACTTGCTCCGAACAACAACACCGTCGGGGGAGAATCGTAATGTTTTGAAAATCCTTCTACGTGGTGAGTGCTGAGATCAATCCTGCAGATTTTTCGCCGACACAGGTGCTGTCGTTGGTGTCTTTGTCGTCGTCGGTCTTGCTTGCGCCTCTATTCTGATGTGGATATTATTCGCTACATGCCGCCGCCAGCATATGAGGCGGATGGAACAAGATACAGCTGCAGTTGCTGCCGCAGGTTCAAATCGAGCACCTTTGGATGATGATGACAGAGATGATAGCCCAGTGTCGCCAAACACGCGCCATCGGCTTTGGTCTGGGGTGGGCCAGCGAAGCAGCCTCCTTCGTTTGGGAGGCTCGGGGTCCTTGCCGACTTCCGTTCGACTCTCAGAAGCACTAGATAACACCGGCAGGGATAGCACCAATTCACGTCTTGAAAACCACCCTACCACTCGCTTAGCAGGATACATACCAACACGTACCACCAGTCCTTCGCCTCGTACTGAGCAATCCATCGGCGATATTGGTTCGTCTCGTGATCGAAAAAGCTCGTACGGCCATACTCCCACATACAGTGCGGGCAGCTTCGAACCTCTTCTGGTGAATTATGCTCGACACCAGTCAGACCAAGATACCTGCGCCCTCGGCTTGGAGCCGCCACAAGATCAGTCTTTCCAAAATCCGGGGAGTAGTTCGGCCCCAAATGGATATTCCTCGGACGGAAGCCATGAGAACGAGTCGAGGACAAGCTTGAAAAGGCAGAACTCGTCTGATAGCTCTGTAGTCCCTCGTGACGAAGAGGACTACCGTCGCTACGTGCTAATGGCAAGTATTCGCCAACGTTAAATGCAGCACGCTAAACTTGTATGTTTCCAGGTTCGTAACGTACCTGATGCTCAAAGTCAACGTTCATTATAATGAATGCCCAACCTTGGACATTTGTTTATGTGGTTTGCATTTTCTGGCCCCAAAATTGCATCATTCTAGAACACTGCTAGATACCACGCAGCACGCATCCAACCTTCGTTGCTCTCACTGTCAGATCGACCCTGTACTTGCACATCATCCTCATGGACCTTGTATTTACCACAGACGATGTTTAAACCATTGGATCTCACTGTTTTGCTTTTTCTACTCATCACATGTTTGTATTCACTTATCATTCCAGAATTACTCGAGTCCCATTGTCTCGCAATGTCTACATCATATCTGGAACGATCTGGCTCGCTCGCGCACTTCAGTTCTCTGTGCGATTTAAAGTTATAAGTGTGTTGCCCTTACTGAAGCTCCACCTTCCTTCCGTCATTTGATGCCCGTATGTCGTTACGACCCACGGTGTTCAGGACCACACAGGATGGTAATCCAGCTTCATTCTAGGTGGGATATCCATCTGGGTTTATGATCTCTCTCGAGCGGGACACCCGTAAGGAGTCCGCTCAAGCACAATCGTTTGATTGGCAACTGTACCATCAGAACCAGCAGAGCTACGACCACGGCTGTGATCATTGACATGCAGAGTTAGCTACAACTGGGCCCATCACTTTCTTCTCGCGCGTCTTAACTGCAGGTTTATCTAGCTTTCATTTTTCACCCTGACATCAGAACACACTACAGGATTGAACACCGTGGCTCCGAGTCCTCTTCACTTTTTGCTTCCCCATGTCGACTAAAGCCATATTACTTACCTCCGGATGCCCGACGGTTTTGGTTCCGAATTGCCAGTAAACAGGCACTCAGTGACGTGCCAGTGTGAACAGGTAAGCACACTTAAGATACCTTCCACATCAGTTGACGTCCTTCTGCACGCTTGCTCCACCCATCGGATGATCAAGCCCGCCTCCGTAGTGATATTACACGGTTGGGAATCTGTTTGAGAAATGGTGGATGGAGGTGTCTGCGATTGCAAGTCCTCCAAACCCTTTGTTCCATCATCTTCAGACGATGTGGTAGTCTTGAACGTCCTGTCGTGTGTATGTCATTGGAGCTGGTGCCTCCACAACATACAAGCAAGCAAATATGGCTGTAGAAAAGATGGCAACATACAAGTCTCGGCAACAGCGCTGGATTCTCGAAAAAGCTGCTAAACGCCAAAGAGGTGCATCATGATGTCATGGTGGATCAACGGTTTCAACCCCAGTGCTCACGAAGTGCCAGTTATTCCTCTTTGCGTGTCCGTCGTCATGGAACCACCCTGTTGAGTCGAGACCTCCGAATCGGCGAATAACTTAGGGGTGGCGGTTCTGATATGTTTCCGCTTGTACTCGTGATGACGCAGACTGGAGTCATA
Source organism: Pulveroboletus cf. aberrans (assembly GCA_038094155.1). Classification (NCBI taxonomy): domain Eukaryota; kingdom Fungi; phylum Basidiomycota; class Agaricomycetes; order Boletales; family Boletaceae; genus Pulveroboletus; species Pulveroboletus cf. aberrans. The sequence goes on along the minus strand of JBBPTO010001027.1, from coordinate 2,986 downwards.
GTCAGGGATGTAGTTCGTGTTCTCCCATTAGCGCTGGCCTATATAGGGAATGTAAATGTCCCCAGATAGGACCCTAGCGAAGCGAACGCTACCGGGACTCAGGGAGGAGCTGAGCAATAGAAGCCGTGAAGAATCAGAAGCAACAGATATAGTATTCGGCAGAAGGGAACCCGCTCCACTAACACTCGATGAACTTCATATCTTCCGATATAATATTATGCCAGTCCTCGATGGGATAAGACATGAAACTCAACAAACGCGACTTACAAAGGGGATGTAATGCCAATGGGTGTCTCGTTACTCGCAGTCGACAGTACATTTCATGTGCCAGCGAAAGGTAGCACGTTAGAAGATACAAGAGAGAAAGGCTTGAATGATCCACTCGGGTCGTCGACGTGGGCATCAGAGCAACACTGGAAGGTACTGCTGAAACCGAGACGGTCGCAAGCTTGCAGGTGTAAGATCCGCAGCGAGGACAGACTCACTTGGAGCCTGTTCATTCATGACTTGGAACTAGGCAAGGAATGGATCATGCAGAGGCAGTTCCATCCATTCCCTTTAAAAGGCTCCTTTTATCGGTACCAGACCGTCTCCCACAACGGCCTTCAACGGCCCGCAGGCGCTGCGTTAGGGGACTTTAATTTCCTTTTTTGCAACTAGGTAGCACGTCCGAGTCATCTGAGCCGCAGACCCACTGATAACTCACGAGGAACTCGCACACTACCAGCCCTGATTCAAGGCCTGACAATCCAACGGTGGAACAAGTAGGAAGGTCAGATGACTTCCTGTGCTAGTACAGATCAACTCACCGCATGTGTTCCCCCCGCGACCACAACGGGAACCTGATGAGTGAAATAAAAGTATCCAGTGACCACATTATACTACAGGAGACTACTAGTAGATAGGTGAATGAGCAGTATGAATGGACGTAATACAAAATGCGCTTCAAGAGGAAGCCAGTGAAGGAGGTATATGCAAAGGGTATGGGAGTGATGTAAAGTAGAGATACTACGCCTAAGCTGAGTAACATAGCTCACCACGTCTGAGGCATCTAGCAACATTTCCCCACTGGCAGCCAGTCGCGCAGTCGAATTTTATCCGATCGCCGTCTTCGGGCTCCGCTCAGGCTGCCGAAACTGAGGTGACTGGAGCTCGTCACTCTCCGCAGCGCCCGATCTCCATAGCTAACACCACTGCCCGCCTTTTCCGGATCAAGTATACCTGATTCGATGGACAAGAGGATAGATCTTGCAGCGAGTAAGAACGGCGCCTCCACATTGTCTCCGGTCAAGGAGGAGGTTTCGAGGAAATGGACGCCTGCACAGGGAAGTGAACATCTTGATGAGCCGCGGAAAGATAATTACCATTCTCAGCTGCCCATCTACTCGCCTCCGACCATTCTACTTCCCGGTCTTCTTCTCTATCTGATTTGTTTCCGACCAAAACTGCGACGAGGTGTGGACTAGCTAATGTCCTAGCATCCGCAAGCCACTTGGATAAGTTGAGGAACGTTTCACGACTGCAAATAAACATTGGTTCAATAGGACACAAACTAGCCAACAAGGACGGACTTAGTGATGTCGTAGACAAGAATCACGCCGGCAGCACCACGATAGTAACTACGCGTGACCGATCTAGTTTTGCAAGGATAAGCAATAGTTCGAACAGCACAAACCCACGAACCGGAAACGCTCCTGTCCTGCCGTATCCCATAGCTGAACAATTAGGGTACTCAGCGTTGGAGCCTCGGGAGCCAAGCTCGAATCCTAACCTGGAGTTTGATTCTCTTCTCGCCTAATTTGACAGTTCGGCTTGAAAATTCTACTCCAATAGTGTGTTGTGAATGATCCTTGACTTCATGAAGATCCAGACCCAGCTAACAGGGAGAGTGCAATAGAACGTACAAGCATTGTGCGTAAAATGGTGTAGGAGACAAGACTTCCCCGTTCCAGCTTCACCTAGAGCGAAAGACACAGCTCTTCAGTTGGGAGAGGTGGAGGAATGTCACCTGTCCACCAACCAATAATAATATACTTCATCAGGAAATCTAGGCGTTGTTGAGTAACTTCCTTGCGAGTATAGGACAACGAACCATAAGTTTCTAGGAGCTCTGTCGCTCCTGCGTCGTATTCGTCCAATGCCATAACGCAAAGTATAGATACGTAGCAAGCGTTGTTGACTGCAGGCGGGTGAAGGGGCGTGCATTCCCACGGTATGATTCATCACACAGCATGTACAGTAGACTTGCTCATAATGCATGATACCCTAATGCATAAACTTCATAATGCATAGCTTTTTGGTGCACCTGTATTCGTTCCCTGCTAAAACGTACTTAGAATGCATATTGCATATTGCATTGACTGGGCAAGTGGCATATGCATTATCAGATGTGGCCAGTAGTGGGCTTGGGAACTGCCTATTACTTCCCACCAGCAATTTTGCACTATGATTATGATAAAATAAACCTATTTTCCATTCAGTTTAGATTAAGCCTAACCTGACTTGGAGCCAGGCAGCACCAGAGTCTCAAGGCAATGCTACATTGTTCCAGCTACTATGGATATTTATTTGAAGAGTGCATAAAATATCTCATGGGTTAATTTAATCTTTTGATTAGATGGCTAAAGAAATTTGACCAACATATGCACAACAGAAATGGTACATTCTTTTTCTTGTTGACAATTTCAGTGCACACTATGTTTCCTATAAACCAACAAACATTCAACTTGCATTTTTCACACCAAACCAGACATGTTTTGTGCAACCATGTGATGCTAGGATAATTTGTTGTTTCAAAGCAATCTACCACTGTAATTTTTGCATGCATGCACTTGATCATCATTTGCAGCACAAGCAAACCCAACCAACTTTGCTGCAGGCTGAGGAACTGCATATTCATGACCTCCACCCATGAAACCAAATCTCTGGCCTACCTCCTACAATTGATGAATTGCTCAACCCTGCTGAAGAACATGTTGGCAAGGAC
>JBBPTO010001026.1:0-19315 GCA_038094155.1 Pulveroboletus cf. aberrans | reverse complement strand
GCGACTGGTCCGATAATCGTAACGACAGGCGATGTGATTTGGGCTCCGGGGGATTCGAGTCCCAATTTCGACTGCACAACTTCTTGGGAGAATGGGAGAAAGGTTAAAACGAGGGTTTGAAAACGGTCCATATATCCGGACACCGGAGACAAGTGTTTGAAAATCAGCAGCACGGTGGACCTCGTTGGCAGACGGAAGGAGTCAGGTTGGTCATACAGTTCGAAATTCGTATTCGGCGTTATTAGAACGACGGATGACCAGAGCGGGGTGATTTGGACGAAAATCGACGACGACCGTGGCAAGTGCTTGGGCCGTAGGCAGTCAGAGTAAGCAAACATTTTTTCGCAAGACACTTCCCATTAGTGATCACTACATCGAAAAAGAGGCGAGTCTTGGGACATTGGGGAGGGGTACACCATGATGATATTGCTACATTTATACTAGTATTAGTAAGTACTGGCTCCGGTGTTCAGTTTCAGCGGTGTTCGAATACCGGGAGTTACCGTAGTACTGCAAACAATATTGTGTAGCGTTCTAAGTACCAATGCTCTAGCATATCACCTCTAGGTGCCGATCCCATTCGGATCAATATAGTGTGTCGCATTTCTTTGAGTTAACGCATCAATGGTTCACCTGCAGCGAATCCTACGAGGTCCATATTCCGTTGTATGCCAGCCTGGCAGCGCGCACTGATGCCACAATGGCCACCTCAATTCTGAATGAAACCATCGCCCGTTCAGTAAGGATGTGAGTCAGCATTTGAACATGAACAACCTCAAACTCACCATCGACGGTGTAACGCGGGCGGTTTTCTGATATATCTCAGGAAAGCCCGCGATCAAACGTCACCATTTCAACCTTGTTTGATCGAGGTGGCTCCCTCGTTTCTGGCCCGTTCTCATACATGGACAAAGCTGGTTGGCTTTGTTCGACTCATCGTCGGGCTTTCCTACGCTGCACTCCCTCGCCTCGGGATCGACCCCCATACGGGTGGTTCGAAGCAAGCGTTTCTCACCATGAGCGCAGTTATCAAGCTCGGCATCATTGAAGTACACTTTACGGCTTTCATTTTCCCGTTCGTTTATGGTCGTAATCAGACCAGCTTGATAAGACGACCCTACGCAAACAGCCACATTGGGCAAGGAGCACGAAGGCAAAGGCGATGTGGAGGAAGGTCAACGTTCCCGCTTTCAATTTCCAACACTCAACCATTGCAAGGAGCTCACTGTCCCGAAAATAGGATTGATTCAGGTGTATACATATACGGTAGCTAGTATTCCCCTCATTCTCAAGTTTGCAAGGCACGTAGAGGGGATGACAAGAAATGCCGAAATCACCGTAAGTCCTCATGCGAGCTTACACCCCAGGGATTGACAGACATTGTATTAGGGCAAACGACGCTACATGGCGCTGGGGTTCGATATCGCTCTGTCAGCCGCAAGCTCTGGTGGCGATCCCAATATGGATTCAGAGCCTCATGGGATAATACAGGAAGCTTCACAGCAGTTACCATGATCCTGAATCGCTCTATCACATACCGCATGTTAGTGAACATCCTGTGGCTTGTTGAACCGCGCAGGGTTCATCTGATTTTTGCTACCCTGGGAACACTCACCACGTACAAAGTTCCTCCGACACTTGGCTGCCTCCTGTTCTCCCCTGAGCCGACGAAGCTAAATAATGAGTTCATGGATTATGGGACAAGTGGTGGGTTACCTGGCGTCACACGGGACGAGCTTCCAGAATATTTCAAACCTCTCACCCCGATGCTCGAGAAGCTACCCACAGCCACCTTTGGCAATGGTCACGACTCTGATATTCTATCATACGTCCGTAATTAGCCATGCATCACGCACAAGGCATTCTTGCAACTTGGATCACAAAGGTTCACACGGAGCCTGGCCTCGCTGCACTCGGCGAAGTGTAAACAGTTCCTGAAAGCGTGTATCCGTCACTTCTGCTGGGAGGCTGATCACAACAATGGACAGCCTTGAAACCCGCGTTCTCTTCCTTCAGATAAATACAACCTTCATTCCGAATTACAGCCTTGGCGTCTCAGGTTCTTTAGGCCCAACCCAGGAGCATGTTCTATCCCTTTGGCCTCGTTTCATCGAGGTGAAATCCCCGGTAGTCAACAGGTCTCGTGCATTCCGGAAACCTGGGAGAGGCAAGCCAAAGATCTGCGCCACCACCCCACGAGCCCAAGGCAAAGAGGAAGGCCAAGGAGAAGTCTGAGTAATCAGACTCAGAGAGCTAAGAGAATGCTGATCTTCATGCAGCTCAACATCCGCTTCTTTTCCGAGGTAGGGCTGGAAGGGCGAATGGAAAGACTCTTATCTCAGTGAGTGTGCGCGTCGTATCCGTTCATACGTACTTATAGTACAGACTACTAGTCGGCAGCGATGTTGTTTGTGTGATTGTTTGTAATTTGTTTGCAGTCCCATAGATACGCCCGTGACTACCGTGCCAGCATCGCTCATCGAACGCCACCCATGCATGGTCCGCGTTGGATGTGATGTACAATGCGGGACCGCATGGGAACGACGAAGCCTCGAACAGGTACCCTGAGAGAGGACGTTCAGGAATTGGGCAGTGTGCAGTCAACTTTGGACAACGAGAACATTCCGACTCAGTAATCCGGATCCACTAGTATTTTCGATACCATTACCGATATTTAGAAGAATGTTTGGGTTTATGTTTTTTTTTTTCTTGGGCAAGCATTCCGGGTGAGCTGGGGGTTATGTCTGGAGGACTGGGACGGCAATCTTTCCAGGAGCTCGCCAATTGTGTGTGCGAACCTGCAGGGTGACCTAGGACGTTGACGCGACGGGGACCGCTCACACTCTCAATAAATAGATGCCTTGTAGTATCAGTTTCGCCGTACACTCGTCGGCGGTCCGGGAAATGTCAATGATGCTATCCCAAAAAAGCGATAATTTATAGCCAAAACAGCTAGCCCACCGCGAGGGTCGAACTCGCAGCCTTCAGATCGCCTAGTATATAAGAGTCTGACGCTCTATCCGATTGAGCTAGGCGGGCAGTGTGTCTGTGATGCACAAATCATTCTTTAGATCTAAGACACCTCGACACTCCCACGTGACGCTGTTGGTCTACATGTGAAAAGCCGACACCATCTCGTCGATCATCTGCTCCTATCCCTCCTCATTCCGAGCTACGCTACGACTCGAGGGTTCAAACATTTAACTTCCACCTGTGTCCATGGCGAAAAATACAGCGTCTCCAGGGCCAGCAAAGGCAAGAGCAATCCTTACCGCCAAGGGTTTTACATGTCATACTGTCCGAACCGGGAGGGACCATCCGAGTTCTCCACGTCCAACCGACAGTCTAACATACCCGAATCCACGGTCCTGGTGTGAGCTGGACAACCCACAGCTTGGGTTTTGCGGTGCGTGTTACACTACCATCGAGGACGAAGGAGCCTGGACGAAGTGACACATCTTGTGTCTGCGATGCAATTCGTTCTGTCATCCAGACGACGTGGCTGACGTATCATCGATGGACGGATGGCTCCCATATGAGCGAGATCGCATCTACGTTTTACGACAACGACTGGATTGAACCCGGATCACACCCGCGCCTAGCAGCGGACAAAGTTGAAACGATGTGGATGTACCATTCGATCGGTGCATCCTACATAGACCGAGTTGGTGCCTAGCGCTATATCCCTGTTCGCTTTCCCTCGCTCTGCTCTTTCCTGCTTGTACGTCCTATCTATCCGCTGCTTCACAAGTGCAGAGATTGGACTCAAGAACACTAGCGGCGTGTGGCAAAATGAACCATGCATCCAGGATCCAAACGTTAGGTGTCCGTTCGTGCAACGGCGTATCTTATTGCACGTACAGTGTGTGATGGAATGACAGGAATGTGAACTATGAAGTTAGCGAGGGGCCGGATTCCTGAACGTCGTCGAAATAGTTACACCCCATAGCCTACAGTCTCGTCATTTACAATGACGAGCGAAGCCGGGAGGGTACCGAGCTCAGTGGTGTAACGCGGGTGGCGAACTTCTCCCGACTGTCGGACGAGTCCCAGGTGCTGTGAGGTGTATCTGCCATGTACAGGAGTCAACAGCATTTCCTGCCGCTGTGTTCAAGTATAAAAGGTCGTCAGGTACTAGCAATCGGTGACTTTTGAGTCTGACACCTGTCATTTGTGGAGTTTTCACCAACAACTGCCATGTTGTCGACCCGTATTGCATCGCTACCTTCCCGACTGACCGTGGCTACGAAGGCTGTTACCATCGCTGGTCGTCGCCGAGCTGCACTCACTATCGTCCGCACCAAAGTCTGCACCAGGTCCATCCAGTCTGTTGCCCAGACCGACAGGGTCCGTCTCTTTGCGGCGCAAGCACAAACGCATCATACTGACAAACTCACAGGATACGATCACTCGTTTGCTCTACTCTCTGGGTACGAAACGTGAAGTCGAGCGCCACCTTCGCATTTTCTCTTCCTCCTCTCACCCGTCCCAACCTGCGAAATTTGCTGTCATCAAAATCGGTGGTGCAGTCCTCGACGACCTCGATGAGCTAGCTCTCAGCCTCAGCTTTCTGTACCGCTTGGGTCTCTACCCAGTCGTCCTCCACGGAGCTGGCCCACAAATGAACGACATCCTCGAGGGAGAGGGTGTTCAACCAGAGTATATCGACGGTATTCGCGTCACCGGTATGTTCCATTCTCGACACCACCTATTAGTTCAATACCTTGACTCACACTTCGTAGACTCCAAGACACTCCAGATAGCTCGTCGGGTTTTCCTTGAAGAGAACTTGAGGCTCGTCGGTGCCCTCGAGAAGCTCGGCACTCGCGCCCGTCCCATCACCTCCGGCGTTTTCACCGCTACTGCACTAGATCCTCTCAAGTATGGTTTGGTCGGGAAGATTACTCGGGTCGACAAGCGGCCCATCGAAGCATCTATCCGTGCTGGTGCACTACCTATCTTGTGCAGTCTTGCTGAGAGCAACGACGGGCAAATCCTGAACGTCAACGCAGACGTCGCTGCCGGAGAACTCGCCAAAGAACTCGAACCGATGAAAATCGTGTTTATCAACGAAAAAGGCGGTCTTTACCACGGTGTCACAGGAGAGAAGTTGGATGTGATCAACTTGGACGAGGTATGTTGTCTTGGGGTTATTTCGGGGCATTCCAATCACCATCGATAAACAGGAATACGACCAACTTATGAAGGAACCTTGGGTCAAGTACGGTACAAAGCTCAAGTTACGGGAGTTCAAAGAACTCTTGGACGTCCTTCCCCGTTCCTCCTCAGTTGCAGTCATTTCCACTGCCAATCTTCAACGAGAGCTCTTCACCGATTCTGGTGCTGGCACACTCATTCGCCGGGGATACAAACTCTTCAAGCATCAAACCTTGGAAAGCATCGGGAGGGACCGACTTCGCCAGGTTATCTCTGAGCGCGACGAAGGTGTCCGCACGGGCAAAGAAAGTATCTCCGGAGTCCTCTCCGCGCTCGAGAATGCCAAACCAGGGGAGTGGAGTATCTACGCTGACGAACCTCTTGATGCTGTCGCCATCGTCTCTCATCCGGAGGGTCAGATACCGGTCGTCGTGAAACTACTTACGTCTCGTTCTGGCGTTCTCAACGGAGTAGTCGATAATGTGTGGAATTCCTTGAAAAAGGACCACCGCCAGCTCGTTTGGACCGCGTCCATTTCACCCCCTACCGCCCCCTCTCTGTTACCTAGTTCTCAGCCAGCTCAGGGTGAGGAGATGATGGATCGTTCCTGGCACTTTGATCGTTCAGAGGGCTCTTTCACTCGTTCTGGCCGTTCCTTGTTCTGGTATGGCATCAGGGATGTTAGCGAAGTGGAAAAGATCGTCAAAAGCCTCGAACAGAGTGGACGGGTGGAGAGGGCGTATCTTCCAGTTGGGCTTGCCAGGGCGCAACTGGGTGGGAGCAGGGGCTTTTCCACACTGGCGCGCAGACCTGGAACCCCTTTCGGTAGTCGAGGATATGCCAGTCATGCACCAGCGCCATCCACGGAGCCGAAACGTGTTGCGCTCATTGGTGCACGAGGATACACTGGACAAGCGTTGACTTCCCTGTTGAACATACACCCGCACCTCTCCCTCACGCACGTATCGTCTCGAGTCCTTGAAGGCCTCCCGCTGGAGGGGTACACCAAATCCCAAATCACACACACAAACCTCTCTCCCGAAGATGTTGAGCGGATGGAGAAGCAGGGCGAGGTTGACGCATGGATAATGGCGCTCCCGAACGGGGTCTGCAAACCCTTTGTGGACGCAGTCGAGAAGGGGTCGAAGGAGAGGCAAGGTGAAGGTAGTGTGATAGTGGATCTCGGTGCGGATTATAGGTTCGAGGATGGGTGGACGTACGGATTACCTGGTGAGGGGTCGTTCTCTGCTGTATAACGATTGCTCTATGGATCTGTAATAACATCTTTCTTCTCTCCCTTTTTCATGGGTCCTCCCGGCATCCCGGATAGAATTGTATAACCGCGATGAAATTCGCACCTCCAAGCGGATCGCAAACCCAGGTTGTTATGCCACCTCCACCCAGCTCCTCGTTGCACCGCTCCTCCCGTACCTAGCTCCCCCTGTGTGGCCAACCGTGTTCGGTATCTCTGGGTACAGTGGTGCCGGGACAGTCACTCAGCCAGGCGAGGAGGGTGCTCGCCCGGTGACGGTGCCCAAAGTAGCCCCCGAAAGCCTCGGAGGTGGCGTCCGCCCATACTCGCTCACGGACCACATCCACGAACGTGAGGCGGGTTGGCACCTCTCCAAGCTCTTCCCTGCTCCGACCGACGCCACACCTGCCTCGCCCTCGAACCCGCCCATGCGGGTTGCCTTTATCCCGACCGTCGCCCCATTCTTCAGTGGCATCATCAGCACGCTCTCCTTCCCCTTGTCGACGTCCAAGCTCAGCGCGAGTGACATCGCTGCGTTGTATGCGTCGTACTACGCTGGTGAGCGCCTCGTCCGCGTCCAGAAAGGCGTGCCGGTGCTTGCGGACGTCAAAGACCAGCACGGCTGGGTCGTCGGTGGGGTGCAAGTGCACAGCGGTCTCGAACGCGTGGTCGTGGTCGGAGGACTGGACAATTTGTTGAAGGGCGCGGCCACGCAGTGCATGCAGGTGCGTCATCCCCAAAACGCTTTTCATTTTTCTTGGTCTGGGAAACGTGTGTGCTGACGACCTGTCGTCCGGGGCAGAACTTGAATTTGGCGCTCGGGTACGACGAGTATACGGGCATCCCCGTAGAGAGCGCCTAGAATCGCGTCGGCCGGACGGTCCGTATGTCGATCTAGAGTTAGACCCTCGACGCATACGCTGCGGGTTCATCATGTGTATTTACGAATCGTTCGGGAGAATGCGTATCTAGTTATTCTTTGATTTGAAAAGGCGAACTGCGGCGCGGCGAACCAATGGTCTTCAGACCGATATTAGTATCGGACAACCTTGTTTCCTGACTGGAATTCATGGTCCAGAGTATAACTAAGTATGCTAGCACCACTACGATTGACTCGGAGCGCAGCGAAGGGAGAGAAAATGGACTGGCGTAAGGTCACGGCTAGTGCTTTCTTCTTACCCCCCTTTTCCCCTAGTCACTGAGGGTAGTACCTGCACTTGCTTCGGGCTACCATTCATTGCACAACTCTCCGTGAAGTGTGCAGCCTTTCTGAGATCTACCTACATTACTAGTACTTCTCTGTTTCACCTCTCGTTCTAATTTCTTATTACTAGTTCTGCATCCGAATGATACTCAATGCGTGAACGATGTTAGAGGGACGAGTGATAACACACATGTACACGCAAACCCGTTTCAGGTGAATCGGGAAGTGCGCTTGAAGAACAACAAAGGGGTGAAACCGTGTAGATAATCGCACTTCCAAAAAGAGATTGGACACTGCTAGTCATCTCGACAGGAAGAAAAACCTCACCTTGATCTAGACGAGAATTCAGGAGATCGTTGCACAGGGCAAGAGGAGCAAATTATTGCGTCACAGGGCATAGAAGAAAACGAGAACAGCAGGTTCAATGAAGAAAGAATCAGAAATGCTTTGGCATCCGTCGAGTATAATCGAAATTCGAGTGATTTGAGAATGACAAGCCAACAATCATTGATTGTCATGTAGATTGCTGATGCACTGATAAGCTGAGAACATTCTTGTTTCATACGGTTGGTATAGCAGCTATGAGCAAAACGAATAGATAGCTTCCAGATGAGATAATAGGTATCAACAGGCAGAATACCTATATCGGTCGCGATGGTTTGTGGTTACGGCTGTCCACGCGGAAAGCCGTGTGTCACGACCTACGGAGCTGCCAGCAAGCCAAAAGACGGCCTGTGGTTTCTTTCCCAGAAGGTTTGGCCACCAGACCTACCTTGGTCAAGCGGAGGAAACTTAAATAACGTACCAGAGGCGAAAGTAATGTATCCATCAGGGGTGACGGGATGCAATGAGGCGTCAGCGAAGAGCATCAGAGTCCTATTCCGTGCACATTATCAGGAAGTGCACTGAATGAGCTGTGGCTCCAAATGATCATCATGCCGCTTCAGCACAGCACAACGTCAGTCTACAATATTAGTATTGCGATCGAAGTCGAAGCACTGAATAGTCTCAGGTCTCAGACTCGTGGCCACCCCATACAAACTTGTCTTATCGTTAACAACCTATGGAATCGGAACCGCATGGGGTGAGTCGTTTCCTCGGAGTCCGAGTCCCTACCCACGACGAGCACTTCAATGCAGCAGGTCTGGTATGCTCCGAGTCTCAAGGTATATAACCGCTCCGACCCATCTCGAATGCCCCAAGCACACGAATTCTTACTAACGACTGCTTCATCACTTCTGAGTCAATATCTGTAATGCGTTTTTTTACGATTTCGTCACTGCTACTGTTGCCGTGCTCGGGGTCCAGTTGTTGAACGTCAAACTATCCAATCGGTTGCTGCTATCCTGACAGACCTCAGCAACACCGTTGTGCCTCTCGCCAATCAAATGCGTAAGTGGTGGACCATGACACACAGTGATATTCATCTGGTTGCTGATGCTGGCACTGCGGTTTATGCCACGCCCCAGAATGCGACGAAGGACGCTCTTACCCCCATCATCAATGATATCAGCATTGCTGTGACTAACGCCATCACTGACATGAAGGCTCTTCAGGGGCAGCCTGCGGATCGAACCATGGCCTCCGCCGATGGCACTACTGTCCTGACCTGACATCGCGTCGCTCCTCGCCGATATCGTCTATGTACGTGTCAGTTGCCATGTAGTTGTTCAATAACTTATTCGACAATCGTTCAACGGCTCGTTTTCAATGGTATCAGTGACTCAAGGTGGTTGACAGTACTATCCAGTCTCTCATCATGGACCTGATCACTGCACTCGGGTACGTGTCATCTAACAACTCAGTCTGAAAATCTCTTATAGCGTTGTGGTATATCAGGCAAGTTGTGATCAGTTTGTTGACCATCGTGATTTCCTTGGTCACCGGCCTTATTAGTCCTTTGGTGTCTTTGCTCTGACCTGTTCTCTCCATAATCAGCAGTCTAAGTCTCGGCAACCTCCTCGGGGGTCTTCTCGGGGGTCTTCTGTAAATATAACCACTTGCAGAATGTGACAATTTGTACTCCCGTTGGTCATGCAGGGTCGGATGTGCACGGCGCATCAATGACTGAAAGTTCCTGAACTTAAAGCAGATGCCATTCTTCTATTTCTCATTAGAAACTATGTTTCGTTTGGTGGAACTTCGAAACTTCTCAGTTCTGCGTCACTCGTGAAGTAGCTGGACTTCAGGCAATTTTCATGCACTTCTTTTTGTTGGTGGTTGATGAGACCAAATAGCATACTTGGGCTTGGAGAGTTCCTGAGAGTATCCATTTACAAATTGCATTGCCCGGAACACTGTCAAATATGACCAATCATACAGACCCCTTGACTTCAAGTACTGATAGAATGGTGGACCTTGTCAAATTTTATATAACTCCAGTACAATTCCAGTACAACTCCGAAGGTACTCCTCCTTTTGTGGGTCCTCTCACCACGGGCACGATCGAATAGGTACCAGTAACATAGCTAGTACATATTCGATCGTGCCCGTGGTGTCTGCTCTATTCGCTCCGGAGTTGCATTTATCCATTTCTGGCTTCTGCTTTGATATATCATACCACTTGGGAAATGGCTGTTCAAACGCCAAGTTGTGCTTGTTATGTACGTCCAAATCCCGACTCGAAATCAGCCCCATATGTGCAACGCCCAATATCTCTCGGGGATCAAGTTGCTTTGTTGTGGCGGTCGGTTGATCGTATAAGATCGGTAATCTCCTGAGAAACCTCAGCTGGCAAGGAAAAACAGACCGGAATTCAATGTCGCGGCTGGGTATACGTAAAATCTTGACCAGCGATGATGTAAGCACTATCATTGAGACCTTCATCTTTAGCATGCATTCGGACAATCTTTCCCCATATTCTCGTTGGAGCACGGAATTCCGACTTGCTTTCTGACTCGGTGTCGTGTCGCGCGGTTCGCGAAATATGAATTTAAAGACGGCCCTGCACTACGAACTCTATATGTGCATCTACGAAGTTACAACAATGACTGAATTATCCCTACATACCAAAGGGGCTTACATATGATCCGAGATATCTAACATGGAAAATTCGGCTCTCCATCAAGCAGCCAACCTGAACTCGAGCACACCATCGTCGTTCAAATCGTACCCCTTTTCCAGTCGGAGACCAGCTGCGGTGCTGCAGAATGTAGGGTAGTGAGCAATGACGGATCGAACAGGAGCGGGCTACTCACCCCAGTGCAATAGACTCATCCAAGGTCCTCTCCTTTGCATTATGGAGGACCCACATGGTTAGGTCTCGGTGATACAGTCGCTCATTCCCGCTCTTGAAGCTGGGTAGGTTCGATTCGTCCGACGTAGATAACCTTTCGCTGAAATCGCAAGCAGTAGAGGCCAAAACGAAACCGTCTGTTTGCAGCACAGGAAGCGAGCCGCGTCAGATTGAAATTAAAGAGGAGGGTAGCAATGGCGTACGAATTAGCAATCGACTGTGAGGAGCCATGACGTCTCTGACATTTCTCAGGATGATTGCAGCCTCAGCATCAGGCCAATCATGGAGAATGTTGCGGAGCTGTACGGGCGTCAAAACCAAAGCTTTGAAAGAACTGGGAGAATCAATGACGCACATAATACACGTCTTGACCCGGAATAGGACTTTCTTCGAGAAAGTTGAGAGGAACAAATTCAACTTGATTGTTCTGAAGTGCATCAGGTGCATCCTTAGCCCATACCTATGCCACGCAGAAAAGTTAGCTCTCTGGTTACGCGAATGTAAGTGCAGCCATCTCGCAATGACAAGAGGGATGATATAAGGTGAAAAATATAGCCTCACCTCCCTTGCTCGAACCAACACCTCGGGCAAGTCTTGGTTGGTGATCTTTAGGTGCTGGTACATCTTCGAAAGAGGAAGCGAAACTGCTCCAACGCCAGCGCCAACGTCGCAAACAGTCTTCACTTCGGTCCATGGATAATCTATGAATTAATGATGTTGATGTTGATTGTATAAGAGAAAATGAATGAAAAAATGGCTTACGGTGTAAAACGGACAGAGAACCCGCTGAGCGATTGATCCCGCGCATGGCACGATGAAAGATCTGGATGGGTATATCAGACACAGATCCATAATTCTTTAACTAAATTTCTGACCTGCTGTCGCTCTCCCTGCAGACACCCCAACGGTCAGTATGTAGATACCACACACAGCTTGATATAAAATCATTTAGAGGAAACTGCTTACGTCCTGCTTCAATAAACCAAAATAGTTGCCCTCATAGCCTGTCTTCCTGAGTGCATAGATAACGGGAGCCCTCTCTGGACGATAACTTGCCGCATATTCGGGCTCAGTTAACGTTTCGTACAGTACGCTTGCGCCAAGGGCAACATCCTCCACCAGCATATTCGCATGCGCACCGAAGTCGGAATTAGAGAGTGCGACAAGTGAGACACGATTATTGGCGAAGATGTTCTGCTTGACTGGGATTGGAGATGAATCGCAAGATCCGGGTGCACTAGAGTTAGAATGAAACGGTTACCTTCAGTGAAGCACCCTTTTGTTGCAAGAAGACGAAGCAAGCGAACAAGTTTCCCCTTCTCTAAATTGACCAGTTTGGCAAGTTCATCGACATGGAGGCCCTCTGGGTAACCTTCAAGTGCATCCGCCACCTTGGCACGAACGACAACGCGAGCGCATGCCCAATCAAAGGGCACTGAAAACTACGATGATGGGAGAGAATGATTAGCCATTTTATCTGACCCTGTCAGTTCACTCCTCACATTAATAAAGGTGAAGTGCGGTGGCGACAGTGAAGCACGTAATTGCTGGAAGGCCCCCTCAAGCTGGCCAACAGCCTTCCTCAGAGCAATGGTATCGGGCTCGAAATCAACGGGGTGATATGTCTTCGAATGGATGGTGGGGACTTCATTACCACCTTTCTTGTATTCTGAAATGGCTTGGCGGGCCGACGTATTGATGATTTCAAGGAGAGCTTCAAGCTGGGCTTCACCTGACATCATTTTGACGGAAGAATTAGAAGGGAAGGAGGAATGAAAGTGGTCTAAACGTTACCGCAGTTCCCCAGCTTTTAACTGCTAGTCTTCCGAAAGGCTCCGGGTAAATCGTCCACCACTAAATTACCGTGTGGTACGTACCTTGAAGCACATATGAGATCGATACAGACCCCCCAAGGAGTGCTAGCGAACAAGATCCGACCCCTAGCTAGGTCTGGACGAATATTCCAGGATCTGAACCGCAGTGGGGTAAGTGCGGGTCACCACGGTAGGAGAGACAAAAACCCGATCACTGGTTTTATTTACTCACCAGGACACATTTGTAGACATAAATGGTTGCGGTCTGTGAAATAGGTGAGGCACACGTGAAAGAGTGATAGTAAGAGGCGGTCAGGAAACGGAATCCGAAAGTAAGCATACAGTCATCCTCCGGCTATTTTATGCTGCAACTTGTTCAAGTGAATCTCATAAACTTGGTTTCTTGCTTCAGGCAGTAGCATAGGCATGTTGTACGCAGTACAAGTGTTGTAGATTTACACTATCAAACATGCTTTCCAGCAGTGCATAGCACGCCGAGACGATCTGACTCGAACATGATTTCCCTTATTCGTCACTGACACAGTTGAGGGGGTCCGATGATACTAATAACGTTGTACAGCCGGGCGCAAAACTAGTGGGTTCACCATAATGAACTCAGGCCCGGGAATTGAGATGGTGAACGAACAAACCTACAATGTAAAGTCTCGAATTTCCGTTGCGCTATCTAAGCACAACCAAGTTCGAATTAGGGTTGTAAGTACGACTCGGATCATCAAGGAGTTCATATTAGGCTCGCAGGCAGTCCACTGGCCCCGGGGTGGCTGCTGCGCTGAAGTCGGCACTTATGGAGCTGACCGATGGCCCGGCCAACTGATAAGCTACAACGGTTGTAATTGTCCCTTTCTCGACCAGCCATTCAACATTGAATATTAAGTACTCAGTTTCGGGGGTTAGACGATTCCTACATGTCACAGTATATTAAAAAGGGCGGTAACCTGGCAATCCGATCAAGGACATTTGGTGATGCCTGGAGAAGCTGTGGAATGTCATCGAAAGCCTACCATACAAAGTATGATGAGAATGCGTTGGCCGTTACCTCGGCGGAAAACTATCCTGACAGGGTGTGAGTATTCGAAGCTTGAAATTGCTATGTACCTATGGCGCCGCTATGGGTCGCACGGTCGCAATGAGGTGCACGGAAATGGGCAAGCGGATAATGAAGCATAACTTCAATGCAGAGTGGACGGTTATGTGCTAGTAGTAAGGTTCGATCCACATCTGGGTACCAAAAAGTCGTCTCGGTCGATGTCAATCAAGTCCATGATACCAGTGGTTCAGGAGTAATCTGTTCGCGTCAGGCTGGGTGTAAGGCCGTCCTTGCCCCTTTCGAAAAATCCTGGTGTGAAATTTTGCCCTAACGTCAAACTTCTCTATTCTAGGCTAAGGTAATGGCCGCCATCGTTCACACATGTACAATTATGCACGCAAGCCCTACAGGCACCTCTGGACCCTGATGTGCTAGATGTTAAGGCTCCGTGAGCATGGCATAACGACGCCAATCGCAGCAACGCGAACAGCGAACAGATACGCCCCATCTGGAAAAGCAAGATTACGTCCAGCCTCCCAGCACCGACAACAACGGCTTCCCAGAACCGACGATCACGCCCGGGAGCGCGACCGTGGGGCTCAGGGGCATGGAACTCGGACCGGGACAATCGGTGATGACAGGATGCCATAAACCTGGACCGGGTCCAGGAATCTAGGCTCTATTCTAGCGACTAACGCGATTTGTAGCGTGCGTGTTTGCAGCGGTCTCCGGCGAGCGTGACACTTTTGCAATTTGCTGGAAACAGATGGTTCGATGTCTCATATTGAACACTGGTTCAAATTCAAAGCGGTGACTGAAGGAACGGCCTGGCCCTTTCCCATAGTTATGTAATCCTGCATGGTGACTAGCCCGCTATGAAGTCGTTGACAATGATAGGCGCCTAATTTAAAGTACAACTTGTAGCGAGGTTTGCCGAAACCGACCCACATAGTACGGCCTCCGATGCTCCATTGTGTTCAAAGGAGAGCGCGGGAGTAGGAAAAATAAAGGAAGGACTCTCTAAATCAAAAAGTTTAGCAGACTAATTTCCCTCGAAAGCCTAAGACGATGCGTTATAGGTAAATTCGAGCTGCACGTACTGATGGGGCACGTGAAGCTCCCGTGGATTGCACGACAACAACCACTTGATTAAAAGAGAAAAAAGGGTCCCGAGGGACAAGAGGCGCGAAACACGCCGTAATGGCTATTTAGGGAGGGAGGGATTAAGGAAAAAAGAGGAAGAAAATGGGAAACGAACCAGTTCAGGACACAGAAGCAAAGGGTGGCTCGTGTACGGAACGCCCATGAAAGAGGAGGGCCTGCAGAAGAGTTAAGGATTGGCACGGGTAAACCCGCGGGTATCCAAGCTCGTACCCATACCCGTACCCACGAAAAACCCGTACCCGGCGCGCCGTGGGTACGGGTACGGGTACGGGTTTGCGCTCGGGTACCCATAACGCGTTTACCCGCGGCCGACCAGATGTCAACAACGATGTTGTGGGGATATATGTTGCAAATCTGCTTATTTATTTTATTTTTTTCTCAGGTGTCAGTCTGCTCATCGTCGTAGCGCTATCGTGGGAGGTGAAAGAGGAGATCGAGCGGCGAGAGGGTGAGAGTGTGAAAGGAACGGTGTCGTGGCGACGTGATGACATGACGACACGACGGCGATGTGGCTGCCGCGAAAAATGCAGTCGCCACGTCGTCGTCCTGCTGTCGTGTGGGGGCAAAAGGGAAAGACGGGCCGCGAGAGGGCGAGAGGGGTGGCACAGCGGCGAAATCGACGGTGCGAGGGTGCGTGGGCGTGAAGGCCAGAGGGTGGAGTGGATGACGGCGCGACGGCGAGAGGCAAGGGCGCGCGGGCGTGAAGGCGAGGGAGCGAGGTGACGGCGAGAGGGTGAGGACAGTGGTGCGACGCGAGACCGCGATGGCGAGAGGGCGAGGGCGCGCGGGCGTGAAGGCGTCGTCCTTCGCGTAGCGTCGCCCCCGTCCTCGCTCCTGCCCCCTCTTCCCTCGCGACGCGCTGACCACCATGTTGTCGCCGTTGCCGTCGTCGCGCTGTGTTGGTTGTCGCACTGTCGCGCTGCATCGGCAGTCGCGTCGTCGTCGTCGTCGCGATGAGGTCTCCATGCTGCGTGGTCGCTCGCCGTCGCAATCACACCCAAGGTGACCACCGTCCTGCCTAACGCACCGTTGTCGTCGCCGTCGTCCCGTTGCCGCAGTTGTCGCGACCTGCGTGACGCACCGTCGTCGTCGCTGTGACCCGCTCAACGGAACACCGTCGGTGTTGTCGCCATGCTGCTACTGTGAGTAGGTGGGAATTTTGGCTGAACCGACCACTCACTTGGAACCAAGGGCCGACGGGAACGGGTGGGATGACGCGTGACACCATGGGCGTTGGGCACGATCAAATAGGTACTAGTAACATGGCTGGTACTTAGCCATCAACGCATTCCGCCTCGGAGTACCATTACTATCATGGGTATGGATATGCCTCGTCATTCAGTATTTACATTGTAACACAACCACTTTTTCACATTTCTGCCCTGTTTATACATGGAACGGTGCGTAATTAGATGAGCTACAAAAATATCCAGAAATCATATTTTTTAAGTGATTGTGTCGACCTACGGAACGTTCCCGGTGCGAAAAGTGGAAACGGGTAATGCAATGCCTCCATCAGTCACACCCAGTCACGCTTGACGTATTGAACCTCCGCTTCGGCAACCACGGCACACCAAAGAACGGGATAGGTATATTCGAAGGGAAAGACAAGTATGCTATGAAAATTATGTAGGGTATATACTGGATAGACGAAAGCTATGCATAGTGACGACCGAACGATCTGGATGAGAATGATTATGCCTCGCTCGGGGTATCATCTAAGTAATGTAGAGTTGAAACATAAAGAGTGTTGGTGGTGAGGGCAAATGGTGGGCAATCAATGCAACATAGTAAGGGAATGTGTGAAGTGCCAGTGGTTACAACATGGTTGACAAGACTATCACTGGCAATTTCGAGTCTTGGCGGATGGTTTTCGTCGACAGAAACAGAGTCACTGGTGGACAACAGAGGCCATGAACTAGTAGACGGCTCACATGCTATGCCCGTGAACCATATTCAGTCTGTGACTATTGTGAAATATGAGATATACGTACGAGCAATCCTGACCATGATGGACCTCACATCCTTGAAGTTGTACCTGGGGGTGGGCAAAGCCCACCCACAAAGCATGATGCTTATATAAGCAAAAATCCCCTATTTCGACAAAATACATGGCACACACACAAAATCACAGCCCATGAAGCAAAACTAATATGGAGAAAGTATTGTAAAACATAGAATATGGTATATAAACAGTAATAAGAGTCTATGGTAATTATATCATTAGTTCTGTGCTCAAGTGGTCAAATAGTGGTACTATCTGCAGGAAGTCTCATAAGTCAGCATCATCTTGGCGATCAATGCCAATGCTCATTGGTGGCTCAACCACAAGGAATACCACTTCCTCTGACAATTCCTCGCCCCTGCTCATGACGTTCAACCAATTTCATCAAGCCTTCAACTTGCAGCTGCTTCATTCATAAATGTGACTTCCTGGGAATATTTTTCTTGATGCCACATCTTTGGTGGAGCTCAATCTGATCACAAAGAACTGTATTTGACATTGACATAAGTATTTTGTAATCAGTGATAAGCTCGATAGCTGAGAAATATTTATCTGCTTTGGCAGCTTTTGTTACAATTAGTCTCTTTTTACTTCCAATTGCTTACATATGCATGGGTGTTAGTCCCAATCTGGACGTTCTTTTCTTTTCACCACTGACTATGATACCTTTACTCATTGCCCGATTTCCATCACATTCCATGCAATTCCACTTGCTTCATCAGCAGCCCCATCCTGGCATATATAAACTTGTCTTCCTGTACTCATATCTCTAAGCTAGACCTCCCTTTCGTGTACCTCAATACACCAGGTCTTTGCCTCATCCCAGTCCCAGCCCTGTAACAGGAATTCTCCTTGCTCTTTGAGACCTTGTAGCGCTCTTGAGGCTATGCTGTTCTAAGAAAACCACTTGTTCACCCCGAGACAATCGATCTCAGAGAAAGCCTTCTCTTCAACGCTCGATCATAGAGATAGGACAAGCAGAAAGCCTTGTTCTCCTAGAACCCTTGAACTTCATCCTTATAGAACGCCCAGCTGTGTTCTCCTTCGTCCTAGTATCCCTAGACCCCTCCAAAGGGCTGTGCCTATCTTTGCCAGAGGTAGTCGTAATAGCTTTGGCTGTGTGATCGGCCACTTTCTGTTGCACAGCTGCTACCTGCTCTCTTCCATGCTCAATCAGCACTTCAATCCCTAATGAATTGATCCAACAAGCCTCCTTTCATAGGTGAGCATGATCTTCCTCAATGAACATCTCATCCATGAAAGTCTGTGTTGTTTCGAGTGAACATAATCTGGTCAGTGAAATGACCAGCTGTAAGTGATGGTTTGGCCAGAGAAAACTGACACCAGGAGCCCAGCATGCCTTCATTTGCATCATTCATTGTTGGTATTGAACCAAGATCACGTTCCTCAGCCATCAATGTTGCAATAAGACCACTGGGTGCAAATTCCTCTGTGAAGCGTTTCCATGTATCCTGTGCCCCTTTTAGAAAGGTGACTAAAAGGCTTTCAAGGTGTGGGAGCTTCTTATCTGCATGCAGTGAGAGAACTGACTGTATGGCTTTGGGATTGTCCCAAGGATGATTATCAATTGCAGCAACTTTATAAGCCATCAAGTCACTGCTAAGGATGATGGAGGGCTTATCAATGAGGAAAAGAAGCCAAAGAGAGTGTTGCCAGGTTCGGGCACAGTCAGTCAGGTTGTGTCTAGCATGTTAAGACATGTCAAAATCTATAGTAAGGGCAGAGATACCCAAGACTCAGCCTGATGCCCAAGGGAGCAATCACAACTTCTATTCACCTATAGTAAGGGCAGAGATACCCAAGACTACTAGCTATTAGCATAACCATAGGTAAAAGACAATCAAGCCTCACCTCAGCCTGATGCCCAAGGGAGCAATTACAACTGAGGTGAGTTGGGGTAAACATGAAGGTTAAATAGTGAAGTGGTATGCGTGCATCTAACTCCAGAAAACTCTGGTCCGGAGTTAAGCAAGGGTAAGCGAGGTTCATTTGGAATAGCTTGGGATGAGAAGGGAATAGCTCAGGAAAAATGTAATAAGTCGTACAACTTTCAGAAGTCATACGATCAGTGAATAATGTCACAATATATCCCCGAAAAGGGTAAATGCAACTCCAGAGTAAATGGAGCGGAGAACGTACGAAAGGAGAGCGGAGTACCCTTGGAGTTGTACCGGAGTTGTACTGGAGTTATACTTTGACAAGACATGCTTGTGGCTGAAGATTCCTGCATTTAGGGGCTATTGACATTGTTGACCACACTGGTACCATTCAACAATTTTCTGTGCTTTGCTCCCTGCACAGAAAATGTTCTTAATAGTAATTTGAATGATTTCTTCATGCCCATTTTTCAATTGCTATTATTCTTTATGCTGTTTTCACCTGCTGACTCTATGTATCTCACTCACATTAAAATAT
>JBBPTO010001025.1:0-19321 GCA_038094155.1 Pulveroboletus cf. aberrans | reverse complement strand
AATAAAGAGGAATGTGAATATATTTAAACTCAGACACAATCATTATATGTATGTCTTTGTTTGTATGACCAAAGAAAGCTAAATATCATGTCATTTAATGGAGATTATATGCACCAGCACAAAAGTGAAAAAACTGTTGCAATGGTATTGCTGTTTTGTAATGGCCATATACCAGACCAAATCACGTGATCCATGGACCGTTACGTAGCCAGGGGCCTGTACTATACTCGGTCTCACTAACGCTAAGCGAGATTCCAACGATTATAGCCAGCACACTACATACACTCAAAATGTAGCAAACATTGCAACAGTTTTTGGAGTCGCTGTATCTGAGGCAAGTATAACAAAAAGTCTAGCTTGTGTCCCTTGAATGGCTATTGTCTGATAAGCCACTATTCTTCCACAATCCCCTGTCAATACTTGCTGGTGACTTTCCTCCAGAAAACTCTCTGATCCTGAACCCTCTGACCACAAGTCCAACTTGCCTGAGGATCCCAATATCTTCCTTCCTATTGAAGAAGATAAATAAGCAACTTTCAACCTTGCTTACCATCTCCCTCACTCTGCATCTATTTTCCAGGTGCTGACACTTCCATCACCAATGACCATTCAGCAGAATGGTAGAATTTTCTCCCCATAGAACCCTACAAATCCACTGAACATTTCTGGACCCTCTCAGTCCTATATTTCCCTGATTTTTACTATGTTCAAGCCAGTTCAAATTAAACTCAACCCCCCCCCTCCCCCCCAAACCATTTAATGGCCTTAGCACCAATGCCAAAAGCTGGCTGGACATGGTTCATGCCTATCTTCTTGTAAACATCAAAATCTACAACTTGGAATACTGAAAGGTCACCTATTCCCTCTCATTTATGTCCAAAGAATCAGCCAAAGTCTGGGCCATCACCTTCAGAAGAAAGTTTATCAAAGTGAAAACCTTTAGAAAATGGTCTGAGTTCCTGGATCAATTCAAGAAATCCTTTGTCTGAAAGGATGAAGCCACCAATGTTCTGATATGACTATCCACCATCAGAATGAACAAAGATAAGAAAGGACAATGGAAATCTGACATTGTTGACTCTAATGCTGAGTTTCAAGTTTATGCTGCCTGAGTTACTATCAATGACACTGTCCTCATCTCCATGTACCAGACTGCTATCACACCACCACTCTTCACCAAGATCTTGATCATGGAGAAAATTCCTGAGAAAATTGAAGACTGGTACTCCTGTGCCATCTTGTTTCAAAAACAATATGAATGAGCAAAACTCATCACTAAGGTATGAAAATGGATGTCCAATTTCCTTTTCTCATATCAAGTCCCCTCCTTGTCCTAATCAACCTGAGACCCTGATGTCATGAACATTGACACCATCAATGTCAGACCAAAGAAACTCACTCCTGAAGAATAGGAACACTATGTCAAGAAAGGCCTGTGCTTCCAATATTGTAAACCCAGTCACATGAGCCAGAAATGCCCCACCTTTACCCATTTGATACCTTCCATCAAGGAAACAATGAAGAAGGATCCAGAGGACCTCCTTACATTGAAAGAATGTTAGGAAAATAATGAAAAAAAAGTGGTTGAAAAAACCACCATTTTCTGCTCAATGGATTTTTGGAATGGAGAACTGCCTTGATGTCAGCCACCTCCTACCTAGTGTGTGCTCCTGTACTTGTATATCATGTGATGAAATCTATGCAGATACCCATTGAACTTATTGTACCTTTGTAAATGCTGAAAATTATCAAAACCTGTGCCCTGATTGACAGTGGTGCAGATATCAACTGCATTAACTAGGGCTTTATTTGAAAGAACAAACTTCCATCCTTCTGACTTGACAAAGCATTCCAAGTCTGCAACCTTGACATGTCCATGAACAAGAAAGGCAATGTTTCTTTCTCCACTATCCTCTTTGTCAACATCAAAGAGATTATCAAAAAGATCTTCTTCAATCTCATGGATTGTGAACAATAAAATGTCATCCTTGGATTAATCTGGCTCAAGGCAGTCAACCCTCTCATTGTATGATCCAAACAAACCTGCACCATCTCTGAAACTCTCAACAAGTCAAAAAAACTTGTACCAGTTCCATGTTGCTGACCTCATATAACACAACTTCGTCTACCCTGCTGCCACACCTAGAGAAACCATGGTTTATCAAGCTTATGGCAAAAGACTCTTTGATTATCTTCAGAAAGATAAAGAATTCAAACTCTTCTTGATAGCAAGAAATTTTGTTAACCTCCATTGAACAGCCCACTTCAGGTCCTGCTTCACTCTCCTCAGAATCAGGGTTCACATGAAATTTGTGAACAAAGTCATCACCACCACTGAATTCACAGCTGCAGCTGAGAAAGCCAAATTCAAGACTACACTTCCCTCAGAATATGCTGAATTCTTGGAGGTCTTCATGAAAGAAGCTTCTGATCATGTTTCCCTGTCTTGCATCTACTACCATAGGATCCACCTTGATGATTCCTTCATGTTCAAAGTAGGAAAAGTCTACCCACTATTCCCTGATGAAAAGAAAGCCACCAAGGACTTTGTTCAAGAGAACCTCAACTGCAGAAAGATCCACCCCTCAAACCCTCTCCAAGCATTCCCCTTCTTTTTTTGTCAAAAAGAAGAAAGGAGAACTCTGCCCCTGCTAATATTATCACTACCTGAATAAGCATGTGGTTTAGGATGTGTACTCCCCTTCTCTGATTTCTGACCTTGTCAATAAACTTAAAGATATCAAGGTATTCATGAAATTCAACATCCATTAGAGATACAACAATGTCAGAATCAAGGACGGTGACCAATGAAAGGCCACCTTTATCACTTACAAAGGCCTATTCAAACCCCTTGTTATATTCTTCAGGATTACAAACTCCCTCACCACATTTCAACCATTTATGAATAATTAATTTAGGAACATGAATGCTGAAGGATGGTTTATTATCTACATGAACAACCTCCTTATCTTCTCTCCTGATCAAAAACTCCATAAAGAGAGGGGAAAGCATATCCTTCAATAAATGAAGAAACTCTACCTTCATCTAAAACTGTTATGATCTGTACTCCTCTGGGACTCCATCTGGCAGAAGTCTGATGGAGATGGGGCAGAGTGACATGCAGAGGTGAGGAAGGTATAATAGAATGGAGATAAGGGGTTATGAAAGTGAGGACTTGGCACAGAACTTATGTGTCACACCCTTGCCTACTGTCAGAATCCTCATTTCAGAGATGGAAGGGACATAGTGAAGAGGATAAAGAGGAGACAGGAACTTCATCTGGATCAGATGAAGTTAGAGGAGTGGGACTCAAAGTAACATTATCAATATTCGAACTGAGGTATACATGAGGAGATTATAGTACTTATATACTACAGGGTCAGATCAGAGTCTGAAACAGAGAATGGAGGAGACCATATGTAAAGGTACAATAATGGTCAGAGGTCATAGGGTGTCAAGAGGTGATGTACATAGGACTAGGGAATGGAATGTAACACAGGAATAACATAGGAATGATCATAGAGCTAAGAAATGGAGTAAGCATAAAGGGAAATAAGATCCAGATCAATCATAATAGGTCTGATGGGGGGAGAGGTTCTGGTATTGAAGGTCTGATGGGAGGTAGAAGGAGTCTATCAGAGGGGACCAGAGATGAGGATGTCGGAGTCAGAGGTAATATAGGGGATATTGAAGGGAGTTCAGAGGTGTAATGATAGGTGTTGGGATGGGATATGACAAAAACTCAAGAAATGTACAATTGCTGCCACTGAAGTGGAATTCCTTGAGATGATTATTAAATCTGAACAGATTGCCATGGACTCCATCAAGTTCAATAGGATCTCTTCCTGGCCTACCTGCACAAAAAGTCAAAGATGTCTGGTCATTTCTCAGATTCACCAACTTCTACAGACACTTCATCCTGAACTACTTCTCAGTCATGCACCCCCTAATTGACTTGACAAAGAAAAACCTTATGTAGAGTAGAACTCATGCATGACAGAAGTTCTTCAATGAACTGAAGGCATTATTCCTCTTGAAACCAGTCCACCTCCTGATCCTTCACCATCATGACTGATGCATTGAAGTTTGCCATAGAAGCAATCCTTTTTCAAATCAATGCCAATAAAGACTAGCACCCCTGCTCCCATCTCTCTCAGTCATTCTTCTTCACCAAGAGAAACTACAACATGTATGATCATGAACTTTCCACAATTATCTGCACCTTGAAAGTCTGGATATGTTACCTCTCAGACTTTTATTTTCCAGTCTAAACCTTCACAAACCACAAGAACATGATATACTTCTGTCAGCCTCAAAATCTAAACTGCAGGCAGGCTTGCTGGGTTTTTGACCCCATAGACTTCAATCTAAAAATGGTCCACATTTCTGGCTTTCAACTTGCTGCCCCTGATGCCCTCTCCCACTGCCCTGACCTTATAACTGACAAAGAGGACAACATAGGAATGACTCTGCTCTACAACTCACTCTTTGTCAACCTCATCAACTCTTCCCTCACTGAGAAGCTTGCCTTATATTTCACCTCTTATCCCCTTGTCCTTCAAGCACTACAAGCATTACAAGGATAGGTACCTCTTACCTTCCATTATCACCTCTCCAATTGATCATATACTGATAGAGTCCTACTCTAGAAAGGATAAATGTTCCCTTTACAAATGACCTTTACTACAAAATCCTTGCCCAGTGCCATGACCATGACATCACTGGACATTCTGGTTATCTAGAAACTTACCAACTTGTCTCCATTGAATTCTGATGGCCAGGGTTGGCCCAATTCATCAGGAAATACATAGAAGGCTGTAATGTTTGCCAACAGAACAAGGCAAACATCCACCCCACCATATTCTCACTCATGCCAATAAAATCCTCATGCACCTGCCCATATCAACAGATCTTATGTGATATTATCACTGATCTTTCCTCATCCTTCAGCTTCAATTTCCTATTGGTCATGGTTGACCATGGGCTTACTAAGAGGGTAATTCTCTGCCCCACTAAAAAAACTATCACTGCTAAGGGTGTAGCAATCCTGTTTTCTCACAAAGTCTTCCTCAGGCTCAGTTTTTATGACAAGATCATTTCTAATCAAGGCCCATGGTTCACCTCTTTCTTTTCTAAAGAGGTAGGTTGTCTCTTGAATTATGGCCTGTCCCTGTCTATCACTTATCACCCCCAGTTGAATAAAGAAACAGAACATGTCAATCAAAAAATTGAGACATACCTTAGAATCTTCTGTGGTGCAAACTCTGATTCCTGAACAGACCAGATCACTCATGCAGAAATTGTACATAATCACTGACCCCATTCTGTTACTGGCAAATTGCCATTTTACCTCATAATGAACTATAAACCCTGTGCTCTACCTATGATTCTTTTCAATTCAAACCTTTCTATCATTGACTTCTGTTTGAAATTCCTCTCTACAATAAGAGATAAAGCCCTCACACCCCATGAACTTGCCTCCCAAGTCATGGCATCTTGAAACAAATGATCGTTTACCCCATTCTCTAAAGGAGACAAAGTTTGGCTCAAGGCCAAAAACCTCCACTACACCATCATCAATCTCAAATTTGCTTCAAAGTGAGAAGAATCCTTTACAATAATGAAAGTTCTATCCCCATCATGTATCAATTTCAACTTTCACTGGCATGGAAGATTCACCCAGTATTTCATACTTTCCTTCTATCCCCATATTAAAAAAAAAAAAAAAAACCCCATTTATTTCACTAGATCACCACCAGATCTTGTAGAGGGTGAGGAAAAGTATGAAATAGAGAAAATTCTACATCACCATGGTACACTGTCCTCCTGCATGTTTCTGATCCATTGAAAAGGACATTTGGCCAAAGAAGACTTCTAGATCTGTCACAATACATTCTATTTTTTCACTGTTTTTCCACTATGGCTTTCTTACACTCAAATGGAAGTCACATGTCACATAACATCAGATCACATGACTTGAGGTCACATGATCAGTCACATAGTTAGTCATATAGTCTGATCACATAGTGAGTTATATGAACTGCCACATGACCAGTCACATGGGCTGGACAGTCACATGCCATTCCAAAAAAGTCCATGACTTTCTAAGGAGCTGACTCATCATGGGTCTATGACATTCCATGACCTTCCAGAGTGTTCTTCTGTCATTACTGTCATCTTCCATTCCAACACTGATTTCTATACCTCCAAACTCCCTCTGATAACCCCTATGTCATCTCTGACCCCAACATCATTATCTTCAATATCCTCCAAAGGACTCTGTCCTACTCACTATTAGACCTTCAATATCAGAACCCTTTCTCCCATTGGACCTATTATTATTGGTCCAGATCTTATTTCCCTTTTATGTTTGCTCCATTCTCTAGCCCTATGAACCATCCTATGTTACTCCTATGTTACATTCCACATTCTCTTAGTTCTATGTACATCACCTCTCAGCACCCTATGATCTGCAACCATTACTATATCTTTACATATGATTTCCTTCATTCTCCATTTCAGACTCCAATTCAACCTTATAGTATATAAGTACTATAATTTCCTCATATATTCTTTAGTTCAAATATTGTTATGTCAAGTCTCACTTCCCTAGACTTTGTTTGATCCCAATGATGTTTCTCTCTCTCTTGTATTCTCCTCACTATGTTCCTCCTATCTCCAAAATGAGAACACCAACAGTAGGCAAGGGTGTGACATACAAGTCCTGCACCAAGTCCTTATCCCCATAACCCCTTATCTCCATTCCACTTCACCTTCATCACCTCCACATTTTGCTTCACTCCATCTCTGTCAGGCCTCCAGTCCATTTAGCATCCTTTCACCTCAGAGTTGACTGTTGACAAACAAGTCCTGCACCAAGTCCTTACCCTCACAACCCCTTATCTCCATCCTACTTTGCCTTCATCACCTCCACATGTCACTCTGCCCCATTTCCATTGAACCTCCAGTCCATTTACCCACCTTTCACCTCAGAGTTGATTATTACCCCTTGGTGTTAAAATGTACCTCCTTCAACCTCCAGCCCCCTCTGAGGCTCATTCCCACATCTCCAAGGTTGATGCATGCCAATGCTGCCATCTCTGCTCCAGAGCATCTTGGAGTTGGCCTTTTTACTCAGTAAGGCTCTCTTCTTCTTTCAGACATTATATTTTCTATTTCAGACATCATGTCAGAGTTACATTGGAGTTCATACACTCAATCTCTGTCACTATTTTAGTCCATTTTTCTTGCCTTACTTCCTCAGTTGTCCTGCCATCAGTGTGCAACAACTGAGGTGAGTTTTCTAGCTACATTCTACCATGTTTATCACTTATGTCTGTAGTCTGGGCCTCTCTGCCCCTCCATAGCACACTCATCCTAACACTTGGACCTCCATCAAATGGAGCCTGGAGGAACACAGGTTATGACAGAAATCAGGAAAGGGCCATCTGTCAATGATGAGTCAGCCAATAGAAGTGACCAGATGATCACCAACATCAGGCACAGGGGGATGGCCACAGAATGTGCTGAGGCTGCAGTTGTGATTTCAGATGATGAAGACACCCCAGCACCTTCCTTCATACATACAGATGCCCTGTCAATCTGCAATCAGCTTGAGCAAGTTGTCAAGGAATATGGTGATATGGATGACCTTCTTACTTTATCTCATCTTTTCTTTCCACTTTCTTCAGGCTAAGATACAATGCCAGGAATTTCTCAATGCTAAGCAGACTTCACTAGTGTACATAGATACTTCAGTATGCTAAATTTTTGGCATCCATGGGAACATTTTGGTCTTACATATCCCTGCATATGATTTTCCTGCTCCCAATAGTATGCATTATGAGCATATCAACTGTACTTTCAGGTTATCAAGGTCTGCACCACCAACTCCAGAGCAGGCTCCACCTGCCTTGTCACAGACAGCTTGTCCTTGCTTCTGTGCCTCTCCCTGGCTACTACCCTTCCCAGAATGTCCATACTCCCTGTGCCCCCAGCTCTGCCATTATGCTCCTTCACTGGACTACCACTTCCCCTATTTCCATTCTTCCTCTGTCAATTCCTCACACAGCATGCCCACTATCCCAGCTATCCCACACCAATTCCTTGTGTGTTTGCCCATGCTCAGGCAACTTCAATGACCACCAGCTCACCCCTCATCTGCAAAAAAACCTTCAACTACATAGTAATATATAGCCTACATGGTACTAGTGGCCCTGATAGTATTCTTGATGCTATATAGTCTACATGGTTAACATAAGCACTCATTGTGTTTACTGTAGTAGGCAAGTCTACTAGAATATAGTAGCTAGGTCAAACACAGGTAGGATAGCCGGTCAATGATAGTGATCATTCACATATATGGACTACATATCAACATGGATATTAAGTAGTAGCTTAGAAATTGTCCTGCACATCCTTCCTCTTGTCTGAAAAAAAAACTCAATCTGGCCAAGGTCATTGGAAATGCCCAGCTCTTGAGTGACATGGGACAGTACCCTGGAATGCAATGAGGCAGGAGCTGCAGGACCATGTTAGCTAGATGAAGAAGTAAGGATGGGAGCAAAGGTACACAAAGGTCTTGAGCACATTGAGCACAGGGATGTCATAGGCCACCACTGTTGCTGTGCAAGACACATTCATATCCAATATTGATGAATCAGTGTGTGTTCTGTTTATTGTCACTGTCAGTATCCCCTTATATCAAACATTGCATCAATGACAGTGTCACTCACGAATGACAATCATTGATCAGCTGGCCTTCAAGCATCAACTAGAGCATGCTAAAAGACTGTCTCACTGTTGTAAGGAGCCATCACTCCTTAGGTCCATATCCAGTCATTCTACATCTATTTGACTTTCACTAGGTTGTTGTTGAGTCATCAAGCATCCATGTCCATCTGTGTTCAATCCAGTTCCAGTCCATTCTACTTGTACATATCCAGTTTCTTGTATTCATCTCTCTACAATCCAGTCCATCTACTGGATGGACTTCTACTATATCTATAGTGTACCAGATGCTATGTACCAGATGCTCTGTATTGTGATCTGGACACTGGATCCACATTGGATGCTCCTTCTTTTCCCTTCTTTATGTTTATTGAGAGTCTTGGGTGTGCCCAGACTATAAAAGTTGTGTTTCGCACACAGCGCTGGACATTCAATCAATCATCTATCATTCAGTTCAAGTCTGAGTCTTTAGTCCTCATCAATCCAGTCATATCTGGATCTCTTCTCTTCACTTTCTCTCTTGATCTTAGAAGAATCAAGTTCTGTGCTCATCAGCCATGTCTGAAGTATTAGGAGCTCTTCTAGATTGACTACCAAGGAGTCCTGTAAGCCCTGCAGTTGCATTCCCTTGATTTTATACCTGCAATTTCCCTGGGATGAACTAATCATTCCTTCACTTTCTTTCTTTGTGTTACTGACCTGCTAGTTTCCTATCCATAGACCTATAGCAGTCTAGGTCAGTCAACCTCTCTTCACCATTGTCATCATCATCAGTATCTCATATCAATGAAAGTGCCACTCATGAAGCATGATGACTGTAATCCCCTCTGATAGGTTGACCTTCAAGCCAAGAGGTGTGGTGTGGTGTACAAATGTTCAAGTTCATGTCAAAGCCTGTGGACCCTGTTTTGTTCAAAGGTGTGAAAATTGATATATCTGTTAAGATGAAAAGTTTCAGCAGCTGCTGATGAATGGCCATTGGTCCACCACAGGTTCACTGGATCACTGGAGAACTTGGGAATCAGATGGCAGGGTTGGTGGATGTGTGTCATCAGAATGACTGCCATGTTAGGGGCTTGGTGTCTTGTCAAGTGGCTGATATGAAACATCCCAGTTGTGTTGTCAAAGGCAAGTAGTGGCTTGAATAAATGAATCTATGCTAAAGGGTGGGGAAAGTCCCTGAGGTGGGCCAGGAGTTTAAAAATTACATGTACCTCAGCCACACAGAGCCCTGCAGAGCACAGTCAAGTACAATGCAGGAACTGCTGTTAAAGGTGACTCACCATGAAGTCCACCACATCAACACGACTGCTCATCATCCACAATTAGCACAGTGACAAACCTAGCTAACATGGGGGGCTTGCAGGTTCCATTTGTGCACTGGAGGTGAGCTCGAATCCTTGCAGTGTCCCTGTTTAGCATATGTATCTCTGGTATCAAGAAGACCACTACATTGCTGAAGACACCAAAATGATCATGTATATTCAGCTCAATGTATTGCTCTCCTGGGGGCAGAGAGCAAAGGAAATTGCATAGCGCACTGATAAAATCTACAGCATTGTGGTTTTGTTCCAGAAACTGAACAGTTTACATCTGAAAGGGAGAGCATTGTGAGATCCAGTAGTAAGCCAGGGTCATGGTGGGCATGGAGTCCTGTTGGTCTAGCATGTCATTATCAGAATCACTGGCAGAAGGGACATCAGCAATCTGTACTCCATTGTGCCAGATAAGAAAATGGTTAAACCATGTAACTGCTTCTTGTTGCTGGAGCCACTTCACCATTTGCATGGTGTAGTCTTTGTGATTAGTCACTGCATAGGCCTTTTTGATGAAGTTGATATGCAGACATTCCGCATTCTCTGTATTGAGGCCATCAAGACTGCTGAGTGTTTGGATTGTGTCAACATAGTGCATGAGTGAATGAAACTTTGGGATGTTGAAATGTTTCTGACAGCTGAGGTCTAGAAAAACATCCTTAAGAACATGAAAATTATTGAGTGCCCCCAAAAGTGTGCTGAGCATGTCGTCTGTGTGTGATTGATACTATGCTAGATAAATGAAATCCAACAGATGGCATATGGCATGAATGACACCTTGCACCAGTGTAGTTCCAACCAATGCCCCAACAAAAACTTGTTCCAATTGCTTGTGATCACTGCCAGTCCATTGCTTGATCTTCAAAATGCCATCTTTGAAGTGCTGCAGACCTGGGTAAAAGGACATCATGCAAAATTGGGCATCAAAATCATTTTGGCCAACAATGAATGCACCCCATTTTTTGAGGTAATCCTTGAAGATGCCTTGATGAAGTTGGTGCAAGAGATCAGAGGATATAAAAACAAAGATGTCTGTGTGGGAGAGATCTGCCCAGAATGGCAAGAAGATAGAACACAGGCCCTCAGTGATGAATTCCAGCAGGCACTGACTTGTGGCTTGAGCATGTAGAGTTTGCTTTGTCTTTGTTTGGCTGCACAGAGGGAATTGATGGTTTGTGCCTCACTGATCAGCACACATGAGACATTATGGGCAACAATTCTCAGTGCAGTAAGTAACAAGGTGTTGCTTGGGATGATCTTCAATAAAGACAGCTAGAATCAGAAAGACCTGTTGAATCCACCCATCCATACACACCATCTCCACTCCATTTCATCCAGCCCCCATTTGCAGCCACAACAGTTCTTTCATGCAGTAGTGGAATAACTGGTACCCAGCAATCAAATTATCTTCAAATGATGCCATCTTCGACACAGGCAAGTATTCCAATAGGACTGATGCATGGCTGGAGGGTTCACAACAAATTTTCTTTGACAGATTGCCCAAAGTAAGATAAACTGGCCAGGCTGTCTTGTTGCCTTTGAAATGTGACAATTCTGTCTTGTCAGAAGCCAGGATGACAGGTGCTATGGTTGTGCCAGCCGGCATACTCTACTAGCACATGTATTAGTCTGAGGTGCATATGTGCCTCATATTTCAAAACTGGCTTACTTGCATTGTCCACCACCACTCCCCTTTCCACATCTCATTATAATGTCAAGTCTGTCCCTGGTCATTGATGTATACCTTTTCTGATGTGTATGCTATGTTTTCATTGAATGCTGGATTTCCAATCAACTCACTGATGCAAGCAACTGGGTCTCACATCCACAGTTCCAATTCTTTGATGGGCTGGTTATCATGCTCATCAGCCAGAGCAGCATCACTAGGCTTAAGGTCACCATGAACATGGACAAGCTTGCAAGTCCATTTGGATCCAGTCAGAAGTTTGTTAATCAGTTTTAGAAGAGTATAGTTGCTTTGATAGCTCAGCTGCATTTGCAACTTTATCTGTTAGGTGTGTCAGCATTTTCTTGGGTCAGAATAGTATTGTAGTATACAAACTATTGGTAGTTTCAGAAACTCAGTTTCTTGCTGATTGACATTCTTTAACAGCCATTTGGCCAGTTTCCATTTGATTTAATTGGCAAATGGTGCATAGGTGCCACCTTCAACAGTCTTCTGGAAGGCCATCATGTGTTCAAAGTTGGTTTTTGTGGTACCAAGAATATCTCCAACATGAGTAGAGGTGAACTCCCATGCAAATTACTTGAACAGATGTGAGTCAGGCTTTGGAATAGCACTGTCCTCTTCTCTTGACATTCCTATGTCTTCTTCAACACCCACACAGGCTTCATCTCGATCTGGTAAGCTGCAGGTTTCACCCTCTCCATCTGTATTTTCCATCACTGCATCTTGGGTGACAGGTGGACCAGCACACAGGACCAGTGCTTCCCACTGAGGGTGACATGTGCAGGAATGCACCATGTGTCTTTGGACACTTTCCACTGTCAGAAACAACTTAGCACAATAGCCACATGCATGATGTTGTTGCTGGTTAGTAAGAGACATGGAACAGGAAATGAGTGGACCCTTTGAGTTCAATTGGAATGTTGTAGCCTCTAGTTAATTGAGATGCCATTGACACAAGCACTGTTATGTGAAACTTTCTTTTCTCTCATAACTGTTCATGCCCAGTGAGCTGCATAGCCTATTTCTTCAGTTTCCCTTGCCACAGCATCACCCAGGTTAAGGAGTGAGCCTGTCATGGTGCTGACTAACAAGGAAAGATCCCCTTTTGTTCACATATGTGAATGTACTCAACCCCTGGTGGTTACCATGGTGGCCCGCAGTGATCCATTCCTATGCCACACCCCCATGCAGCCTTCAGATCTGGTCACATGCAATGGCATGAATGGCAGGGCTGACCATGAGCGCATCAAAACTCCGGGATCACATGCATGCCACGATGCAAATTGTTCAAACTGCCATTTCCAATGGCCTTTCTATGGCTTGAGGGTCCTTTGATAGCTATGATACAAGTTTGTATGGATATGGTTGGCTCAATTTGTGATATCTATGATCTACCATGATGATCCCTAATTTGCTTCAGCCAGTTGCAGAAATGATGTGAAGTTGATGTGTGTCAAGCCAAGCACCCTGAACAGGTTTGAGGCACATCAAGGCAATGAGGTGAATAACCTTGAGGTATTCATCCCACCAACTGGCAGTATGCACTGTGACCTTTTTGTACATACCCTCCTAGAAATTGTGCAGAGCCACAGCTATTGCAGCCCCTTCCAGTGTGAAGACATTGTCCATTTTCCCTATCATCACATATCTTCCCGGCTCTGGGATGCATACAAATGCACCATCAATGATTAGATTTCAGAAGAAACTTGATGAGAAATTCTCAGGCTTGTCCATAGAGTTCCTTCAACTTGCAGGTAGAAGAGGTCATTCAGTAGGGTTTGAACTCTGCTTGTTCAGTGATTTTAGTCCCTGTTTGTGGAATCTGTGGAATGAAGCAAATGGCAGAGGCCAAGTGTCGAGGAAAGATGGGGGAAAGCAATGGTCTTGAACTAATTAAGCACATCAGACAAACTGTGTGATGTTTCACATCATACAGCTACTGAGAGTGAGACCTTGGCAAGACCAGCCACCATTTGCATGGCACTTTCTATAGCACCTGTGATCATCCAATCCTGCAGATCATCTGAGGGAACAGCTTCACCCTTTGCCATGCTCTTGTGTATGTTGTCATGGGCACAGCTGATTACTAACTGTGTCTCTTTCCCTGTGAGAGTGACAGTGAGGCTTGGTGCCCAAGTGGTAGATCTGGCTTGATGATTATGATGGGAAGCCACAGAAGTGATGTGGAATGAATTCATAGCCTGGAAAAATAGGGCAAATTAGAGCTAGGATGTGACTGTAAAAATACATACAGCAATAGTGCTCATCAGTTTGGACTGCAAAGCAAAACTAATGCCAGATTGGCCTGGTTGGAACCCAAGTCTCAAGCCTGGGTTAGTGGATATATCTTGACAATACTTGGGGTGATAAATCACAGAACTTTTGGTGTGGCATGAACTACTAGCAGCCTAGAGGAAAAGCATGAATCAGAGCTCTGATGTAACCAGTAAAAAGTACATATGGCCATGGTACTCTTCAGTTGCAGCTTGATCATTGGGGTAATAACCCACAAATGTGGCGAATTCATGGAGGTGAGGGGGCATTCCTAGTTGTGATCCAGGTCCACTAGCAAACATCACTTGATGATTGGGGTAGTAAGTCATGGATATGTCATGGAGTGTAGTGAATTCTGATGGGACAGCATTGGGCATCAATGAGGGCACAAAAATGAATTTATCATCCAGATCCCCCTCCACAAATGATCTAGGATCAGCAGACAGTCCCACTGGTAGATTATCCCAATTATTCTATCCATACTAGAGATTAGTGTCACATAGCAGAGGTGCTGTACCACTCACTGTAGAAGTCATGGGTGAAGGGAGGGAAAGTGGACAGAGATGATGCAGGCAGGTGGGTGGAACAACACAATTGATTTAGTGAATACAGGGTACAAGAAATGTAGTGATCACAGTGATCAAAATCAAAAGGCAAGTGTTGAAATTACCTCTTTGCCTTCTGTTGCCCTGGTCAGAGTGATCTGGACTGTCTTCATCATCATGTGGCCCCCTTCCAGCCAAACAATTTCTGCCTCATGATCTCCTTCATATCATCTTCATGCCATTGAGATACTTTTAGTGCAATAAGCCTCTCTGTGTAGATGCCCTGGAAGTATTGATTCTTCTCCTTAGTAGCTTGACAGATTTGTTCACATTCTTCCTTGTCCCCAATCCCTCACTGTCTAACTATGTAACCAAGCATGTCAAGGTATTCCTGGTGGACAGCAAGGTCTCCCCTGTGTTGCTCTCACATAGCCATCAAGAGCTCTGTCTGCTGCTCACTGGACTTGATTTCGGCTGTTGTGAGGGCAACCCATAGAGCAATGCAGTCATGAGCTGAGGGCTCTCAGCAAGATAATGTCTGGCATGGCAGACAGGGCATCAATGAACCCCTCCTTGCTCTATTGCCATGTTTGTGACACATTCAATGAAATCCAGATATGCATACCTCTTGTACCTCATCAATGGTCAGATCTGTAGGAGAACTATTCCTAGTGCCTGTGCTACATACTGCAATCCGGGGGGGATAGGGCCACTCCTTGACATATACAGACAAAACTGTGGGCTGCAAGTCTTGCTGAGTTTGGGTGAGACCACATGGGTTGCCTGCATGCAGTGGAGTTCATATGATGTATAAATGAAGGGGTGCAAATGATCAAGGGCATCTAAGCTGGAGGAAATTCTTCTGATTTGTGGCTGCCTGAGAGAGATGTTGCCAGAGAACTTGGAGGTGAGTGAGACCAGCCCAATGACCAGATCATCTTCCTTCAGGCTGGCCAAGGATAATGAATTTCCAGAATTGATCAAAGTGCAAGAAGGTGAGAGTTGGAGTACAACAACAGGGTTGCTCTCAACCATGTTATCTGTGGTGGGAGGTAGTATGAGCCTCAGAGCTCTTGTTGGAGTGAATGTCTGACTTTGAAAGGCCTGCTGAGGGCAGTGCACTCTTCTTGATGGAAGAAACATCCATGCTTGGCAAGGTGTAGCAAGAACCTGTAGGTTATAAGCAAGTTCAAGTGACATCCACCGAAGGTTCATGCATATGTCAGATTTGTGATGATTGGTTGCACTTTTCCTAAGTTCATCTGAGGTTTTACATGGGTGTTCATTGCAAGCACATGCCAACTTACAACTCTCATGAGGCCATAGATAAAACAGTCCTTTTCAATTTGGGTGAGTGTCATGTCTGTATATGAATTGTCAGTGGCTAAATACCCTCCAGTTTGATTGAAACCATTGATTCACTTCACCTGGTAGTTCATGACTTAGTGGATTCACTGCATCCCTGAGAAAGGAATCACTTGATCATTCTTGTTTAGTCAGTGCCATGGTAAGTCAAGTTCAACTTGGGTGGCAGCAGATTCACTGACATGTCATCAGCCAGCTATTCATGAAATGGTAAGGCAATCCTATCCAAGTGTCACCCTGACAGGCCCAGCCCTTGACTTAGATGGCACTGAGTGTCTGATGTCACCATCTGCTGTTCCAGGTATTTAAGGTGATTGTTCGACTTCACATTTTCACTTGCTATTAGACCTGAGCACTCTTTATTTTATCCTAGGATTTTATCCATCTGCCATGCCTAATACTCCAAGGACTGCCACTTAACATTATGATGCTGAACCCACTTGGTTGTTGAGTGGTCATATCTGCCGTTCCACAGAAAAGGTTCAAGTTATGAAGGGTCAGTTTCATATTCCAGTAATCATGACTGTCACAACTTCTGATTGTTTTCCAGATGATCTCCTGCAGGAAAAACTCCTAGGGCAGCAGAAAGCTGCCACAAGGGACAAATGGCAGAAGAAGCAAACTCACAAATGTGTTCAATCCTCCCAAGCTGTGGACTATGACCCACTTATGGTCAAACAGACTCAGATGCAGGGGGATGATGATGTTCAGATCCCCATGTTGATCGACAAGGCAGCAAGTCCTTTCATTTTACACTAACAAATACACTAGTAACTTGTTTGACTTCCAGTTTTCAATGCATCCTGCTGGGGGACATCTTGCCACAACCACTCGTGCTGATATTGCAAATCATTTGATCCCACATAAGGGAACAGTCCCCCTGGCTCCAGGCAAATTCTCTGTGAGAGCAGCATATACATCTGTTTATTATCACAAAAACATGCTGACCTTGTGAAAGATAAGAACATTTGTTTTGCCCAAGGGAGCTGATCCCCCAATTAGCATAACGTCTATTGCAGTAGTAAGTATATTGGCTGGGTCATCTCATTGATCCAACATCAATGTTTGAATACAGCATCAGCTTTCTCCCAGAGTGCACAGCCTGGAACCCAAGTCCACTACTGTAACTCAACTCACAAATGCTCAGCTGTTGAAGCAACTGCATGACCATGAACCCACACTGCCATTACCCATGAATAAAGATCCTGTAATCACCTAGCTATCCTGGTATGTGGCAGCACTATGCCATTGCACTATGCTAACTACAGTCAAAGGGATGAAGGTGACCAGCATATCAAAGGTGCTATCACAGAATCCCAACCATGACCATCCAAACACTACCACCATGGTGTAATAGAAAGTGCTGATGACAAATCTGGGCTTGATAAGGAGGGAGGGCAAAAGGGGCAAGGTGTCACCAGTGGCACTGAGAAATCAATGCCAACAGTGTGCATTGTGTTCCTGAAGGATAAGTTACACATTAAGCCCAAGGCAGGAAACTATGACCTGCACACATATCATGTCCTGGCCATAGCCATTAAAATCTTTCACATCATCTTATGACTGAGATACCCTACCCTACAGGAGACAATGCTACAAAATGGGCGAGAGCAACTTGGAGTTTTGCATGCCAACACCATTGCTTACCATATGTCAGACATAATCCAATGCTCACCTCACTTGTGAGTAGGCACACCAATGTGTGACAGGTATACTGACCTGCTTTTAGATTACAGCACAAGCTACAAACCTTTGCTCACTGTTTAAACAGAATGCACAACCGATCATTGTGTCCACATACAGTTTCCATGTGGGAGACAGTCAAGCAGTCATAGAGAAGAATTGGAGTCTGTTTAATGAGCTAAAAATGAACACATATATGTTTCATGTAAGTCATTCTGTGCTGTTTTTATTCCATCCCAATCAAATGACTACTGTTGTCCCTAATAGGAATTTCGCCCACAATGCCCTCCAGCCATTCCCCATTGTAGCCTATGCACTAGTGCTCGCTGATGTAAGTTGTCTTTGAACATTCTTATGTCAATAATTCACACTGTTCAGTTTGAATGCACCATCAACAAATGGGAAACTGGAAAGTTCAAGAAGCTCATGTTCAAAGAAGATCATTACTCACAGTGTTTCAAGGTACATCTTGATTACATGCATGACTTCAACAAGCAAACTTGAAAGGTGGGTATTATGCTAACCATTATGCAGCAAG
Source organism: Pulveroboletus cf. aberrans (assembly GCA_038094155.1). Lineage (NCBI taxonomy): Eukaryota > Fungi > Basidiomycota > Agaricomycetes > Boletales > Boletaceae > Pulveroboletus > Pulveroboletus cf. aberrans. Next base: position 1,180 of record JBBPTO010001025.1, on the reverse strand, counting down.
TTTATAACCATGGAAGGTGAGTGCTACTCACAGGAGCCATCTAAAGCTGCTGACATGTCATAGAATATACACTGGAGTGCCAGTTACCCAGCTGGTGAAAACACCTTCTATCCCTACTGATATTATCAGAGATACTCTCATGGAGTTTGGACTGCCAGTTGAGGGTGAAGTTGAGAAGAATGAGGTGGTGGTGGATGTGATGGAGGACAAAAATTATATGAATGAGGATTGTTGGGAGAGGGATGAAGAGGACGAAGAGGAGATGGACATGCTGGAGATAACATACGAAGAGGACTAATGGGTACTAGTATGCAAACGAAGCATAGTACCACTGAGTGACTACTGAGGCAGCATTCCTCATGGAACCTGACATAATCTGATGGTTTCTGGATTGCACCAGCTGACTGAGAACTGTCATGTGACACATCATGATATGCAACCCACCCTGTGCTCTCCACAACAGTCACATCTTCTCTTTTGGAGTCTCTGATATGACTTCTGCACTCTCCCTTCCAGAGACTTGGAGCACAATGCCAGTTGTGCTGGATAAGAGCACCCTTATGAGAAGCCACTCTGGCTGCACCACTCCCTCAAGCCACAGTAGGAACTCATCACAAACACCTCTCTGTTCCAGGACCACATTTTCATTGATAGTAGATGTAGCAACCAAGGAGTTTAATTAGCCCCCCAATCCAGGCATCTTTTATCATCCCACCCTAACCAATGAAGCTCCACAGCCATCACCCAATGCAGATGTTTGTGACAAAACATTACTCAATACTCTGTCCTCAACCAAGCTGATTTTCAAGCAAGTTCCTGCAATCAACACTGATCGTTGCTTCACAATCATTCAAACTCTTCAGGATCTGTCTTTCAAGATATGAGTCAGGAAATCCATTCCATTAGCTTTATTATCTGACACTTTCACAGACATTCACAGATGTTCAATCCAAGGAGTTTTGACTAATAAGTCACAAGTGAAGAAACTCTTTATATCCCAAGTAAGCATTACATTGCCACTTCGCAACTATACATACCAGACCATTCCCATAGGCTTTTCTACAACCCCAACCTCCATCAACTTACCAGAATGATGCCTCTCCCAGTGCATGAGTGCACCCCTGCCTTTTTTACTGAATGTGTTCGAACACTCCTGAACCCTTACCAACAAGAGCATGTC